>JAWQUT010000686.1:67278-79778 GCA_033807755.1 Ellobium chinense
ATTCTGAAATAGGAGCAAAGTGAGAACAGGCCTGACAATGAACAAAATATTAAATAAACGAGCAAAAATTGTTCAACTGTGGCCTTAGTAAGATAGATAAGAGATAAGATAAGATAAACTTTATTAATCCTTCCGGAAATTTGTCTTGAACAAGTGCACAAAGACAATATTACTATATTAACATCAATAGTGAACTCTGGTAGACTATAAAACTAACATACAATGTCATACTGACTCATAATACGCAAACATAACACACACACATACACACTGCACACATACTCACGCACACACACACATCCGTACACACACACATATACACATACAAACCACACACACACACACGCACACACACATCATCCATACACACGCACACACACATGAGCCCACATAAGTAGGAGCGATGGTAGTTTGGCTAGGAGGAACATCTCGAGAGATCATCAATGACTATATTATTATAATGACACTTCCCCCTCAGCACCAGGCTCACTACAACGCTTTTAGTCCGCGTCAAATTCATTCTAGTTAATTTACAAAATGCACTGTAGGCAGTGGAGAGGAAAGTAATAGAACATAATGTTATGAGAAGTCAACAGCTGGACCAGTTGGTACCAAATGAGAAACTAAATGGGAAACGAAGCATGGGAAGACAAAGAGAGAAGATGATGGGTGGACTGGCAAATTGAATGGGTTCTCAAAACAGTGGTGAGATGTTGAGATGGACAGCAGACAGACACAAGCAGAGGTCTATGATCGCTGATCGCCTTCGTCAATCAATGCGGTTTCCGAAGAAGAAGAAGAAGAAAAAGAAGAAGAAGAGGAAGAAGAAGAAGAGGAAAAAGAAGAGGAAGAAGAAGAAGAAGAAGAAGAAGAGGAAGAAGAAGAAGAAGAAGAAGAAGAAGAAGAAGAAGAAGAGGAGGAAGAATAAGAATAAGAATAATAAGAAGAAGAAGATGAAGAAGAAGAAGGGGAAGAAGAAGAAGAAGAAGAGGAAGAAGAAGAGGAAGAAGAAGATGAAGAAGAAGAAGAATAAGAAGAAGAGGAAAAAGAAGAAGGAAGAAGAAAAAGAAGAAGAAAAAAAAGAAGAAGAATAAGAGGTATTGTGGGCAGTGGATTCTTTAGAAAATGTTAACAATATTGATGAAATATAACATGGGCGGAGAGGTGTACAGTCAATTCTGTCAATCAAGCAATTCATGAATTCGATTAACTTAGTATGAAAAGAGTGCTCTTGTCTACTATTAAGGTTTACCAAGTTCTATAAGTCTCTCTGGAGCCCCATTAAAATTCCATTAGAAATTCTGAAACGGACCTGGAAGAATGTAGCCAGAGTGATGACCTTGGCTGCCTCTCTTGTTTAGAAGAGATTAGAGGAGGTTGTTCAGCGGGTGCTTTTCTCGTATAGAAGACGGAGAGGTTCAGCAAGTTCTTCTTATTAAAAAGATAAAATTAGAGGAGGCTGTTTAGTAGGTTCTTCTAGTGTAGCAAAAAAAAAAACACCAAAAAACACAGATTAAAAGTGACTGTTCAAATAACATTGTGTCCCGAATAACTAAATATGACGGTAGTTCTGGTCCCCAGACATCCAAGTCCTTGAGATCCTACTGTTTCAAGGCATTGACGTCTTTGGTATCCAGGAGAATCTATTCTACACATTCAGTTTGACCGTGTCACTTTGTTTGTAAACGTGGTTCACAAGAACGTAGTCGGACCACAGTCTGTGTGTAATAATAGACCTAGATTGCTGACAAAATTTGGCTTAAGTTGCCGCAGCATTTACTGCTTGTAGGTAGTCAAACAGTGAAAAGGTCATGCAGTGAGTAACGATTAGTGCGTCAGCCTAGCATTAGTAGAGGTACTATTGTAATCGACATTTCCGACTCCACGGGTTTAATGGTTGATAGTCGGAACAACAACCAGCGCATACAGTAAACCGCACTATAGATTGTTTTACCAGTCTCATGCAGTGTTATGAAACCTTCATCAAACAGACGTTATGGCTATATAAATATCTCTAAATTACGAAACTTAACTTTTTCCTTTTTGAAAAAGTTTGGCTACCCTTGGTCCCAGATGGCGCCAGAAAGTCTTGAGCGGCAGCAGATGTAACATGGGGAATGTAATGGGAGGAGGTCTCCAGACAGACGAGAAGGCGGAATTTGTCTCACTGCTCCAAATTCTAAACTCGAAAAGGGCAGCCGGTTTAGTCAGAAAGTCAAATTCCAGTTCTGGATGGGGGGAAAAAAACCTTCTAAAATTAACGAGGTATCAGGCAAAATACTGTGGCGAAAAGCTTGTGAGATTTTAATATATTAATGCAGTTTACTGACTAAAAAAAAATCCTGATCTTTCTCTCAGTCTTTGCTATTATATAATTTAGATATTAAAATTTGAGCTAAAATGGGTGCCTCCTGGCATAGAATTGAAATAAAAAAAGAGGTGGGATGGGNGGGGGGGGGGGGGGGGGGGGGGGAGATAGGGAGTATGTGTGATGTGAGAGCGTGACTGATAACGGCATTAATGTTATGCTTTGTGTGTTAGTTCTCGAAGGTCAAGGTGTCAACTACTTGAGAAATTAGTAGCTGAGTGTAAACCAAGTGCATGCGGAATATGCGTCTTTGCAGTGTCCTATTGTTTTCGTGTAATTCTGTATTGTGAAATGATTTATGTTGGCCACTCGTCCCGCTCATTTCACATTCACCTAATTATTTTTGTTGATGATTTGAGTTGTTTATATTACTATGATCCTTACTATGATTCAACTGTTTGGTTTCCTATTAAAACAGATGTAGAGTGTCGACTCAGTATTATAACCAGTTTTACAAGCTAAACTATATTCACCTCATCGTTTTGCTTTTTGCAACAAGTTATGAGCGCTAAATTTCTCAAAATCTGAAAAAAAACAACAACAAAAAACAACAAACTGTGGACAAATGTGGAATGGACGTGACGTTATGATCTAATAAAAGTTTTGAACTTTGAACTTCATTATTTCGAAGTAATTCAAGGGTGGAAACTTTGTCAAGGCGAATAGTCCAGTTTGATTAATAGAAACTTGGGATTCAGCTCATTCATAAAATATATGGTATACATACTTTTCAACCGATTTGCCTAAAGCATTCACATTTTCTGATCCCATGTCAAGACAGTATGACAACTACAAATGAAGGATTAGAGTCAGTATATTTTTTTTACAACCTCTTGCAGTGTCATCTTATTCACGATGACCTGTTTACCTGTAATCTCTTCTCGTTTCCTCCCCTACTACTCTTTGTCTGTTCATGTCACTTGTAGCTTTAACTATATTGATCTAATGTTAGCAGCTCTTAACGGAAAACATGACCCTTTACCAGAGGTTGTATTACTATTTAAAACATGGTGCGCAACTCACCATCATAAGTGCATTGGAGTTTTTATGCAAAACTGCGCACCAAAGTGCTTAATGGTGTAGTTTTCTCCATTAGATGTAATGCTCTTAGAGGAACTGTTATATATGCCACAGCACCAGTCTGGGATCAGATTTCATTCATATGTCTTAGATACTTCTGTGCATGTTCATATACGAGTTTTTCTGGACTTTCTGTCTCTACAGACAGTTATCTCGTTTTACACCAGAGTGTGCTTTACGGTCTCGTTGTTGAGAATTCCTCTTAAACCATGGGTTTTACCGGGATTTTCAGTCTTGACACAAAGTTACCTCGTTCTGCATTTGAGTGTGTCTTAAGTTCCCTGTAATTCTGTGTCTAGACGGGACATTCGTCTCGCCTCCAAGATTTCGGAAATTTCTGAGTTTTCTGAGCCAAGTCAACAGTACTAACTTTTTNTTTTTTTTTTTTTTTGGTGGTGGGGTGGGGAGGGGGGATGGAGCCAGGGTCCCTAGATCCTTTGAGCCCCAGACTCTACCGTGGGAGTGGGGTTGAGAGGAGGATGGTTATGATCCTTTCATATTGCTCAATGACACAATCAAGGCCCCTGGTATATTACACAGCTGGAAATAGGAGGGAACCATCACTGAAACGAACCAGGAACTACAGAGCTTTTATAGTAAATCGTTGGCAGATATAATCGGTAAACAAATTATACTGAATAGATAGTCTAGATAATCATCTGGAAAAACGACCCGCCCCTGGGGATCATTATCACCATAACACTGACTGTGGCGTTGGGCAGTGCTTTAGACGATATTTTTAACCCTCTGATTGCATGAGTACTCATGACTTCACTATCGTCGATAGTCGATATCGATATTCATGCACAACGATTTCATGAGATAATGCCGACACTTAAGGCTAAAATAAGGCTTCGGTCATTCAAGAATCGATGCCTTTGATAAATTTTGCGTCCAAAATGAATAATGATAATACAAATGCGATGAAAACGAACTTAAAAGGCAGCATCCACAAGGTCAGCTGTCTCACCTTTTAAAAATAAATACTCGGACAAAGGACTAATACAGTGAGTACTCACCATCGCTATAAGGTATAGCCCTACTCTCCCAACGCTTGTTGTGCCATCCTACTCAGCAGCGAAAACGATTAGGTATGCAGGAACGTGAGGAGGCGGGGAGGAGAAGGAGCAGGAAGAGGAAGAGGAAGACGAGAGGACGCAGAGACAGCACCAATCATTGTTGTAATTGCGGTAATCATAATTTACAGTGCTGCTCGCGCTACCGATCCCCGGCAATTCCCTCGCAAACCGCGTCAAAACCGCGGATTATAGTCTTGTCCTTTAACTATCTGTGTGTGTATGTCTCTCTCTATGACGTAGATAATGATGGATGGAGAGGTTAAAATGAGTTCGGAATGTTTAAAGAGGCGTTTACAGTGCTTATGTGTGTATCAAAGTGTCCATGTAAGAGTGTGATTTCAGCAAGAGAATCTGGCATATCCTAACATTTCGCCAGGTCATTGTATGTCCTCTCCTTTTCGTTGGTAAGAAATGAAAAGAAGAAGAACAACAAAATCCTGATTTTACCGGAGCTTCGTTTCTTTGGTTCTTGCAATTTGACAAAAGGAGACGACAGCCCCTTCCTTAGCCAAATAAGTGTCAGTCTCTAGGCAAGCCAAGATGGCTGCGACAAATGCGGAAGAGACAGGAAACAATTCCCTGACTTGCGAGTGGTATTTGTTTTATACATACATACATATATATATATATATATATTCATTCATTAGCATATTGATCACCATTAATTCTTGCCACATCCTCCTCCGATATAAGGCCGTTGACAAGATGTTCCACTGACAAATATGAAATTGTAGATGGTTGTTGCCGTATTGCCGAATGTTTTCTTCCGATTTTGTACAAAAGACGGCATATTTTTAACAAAACTCAAGTAGATGTGCATATTTCCTCCCTGTGACTGGTGCGCACTAACCAAAAGCGAACATTTTGCGAAGTAATGCCTACAGAAAACACGGAAAGGGCTTGGCTTCCCAATTTGCCAAATTGCAGGGACCAGACAAACGCGGCCTTGATTTGGCACGCCACGACTCGACTTTGACGTCATAGACTACATGGTATGAAAGGAACAGAGGTCTTCATACGTCACATTTTGCCGTGTCGTAAAGTAGTACCGTGTTTGATTTGGTGTGTTCACATTCTCATGCTGCTCACTGCCGACAAAGCTGTGGTTTAACAGTTGTATTCGTCCGTGAGCGTGTATGGCACAGCAGCTGCTGTCAGCTAATCGTTATCGAAGAATACGCTTACTAAAGCTAAATGATGATTTCTTAAAGCAGCCTCCCGATGTTACGACCGCATTCAGTTGATGGTCTGCGGCGTCCATAATGCTGGTCTTGACGGCGAAGATGACATTTCACAAAGAAGATAAAAACTATCTTGACGGCTAAGATGGCATTTCACAAAGAAGATAAAAATTAATGTGTATATTAACATCGTTTTGTTTAAAATTTTAAGCCTTTCGTATGATATTATAAAATTTCATGAATGTCCTAAGAAAAGACTATAGTTCCTAAATATTACATTATGGAGAATTAGGACTGGTCCCTTCATGTCTGCGAATTTCTTTGTTTTCTTCGAAAAGGTGGATGTACAATACTATTTAGAGAAAGGCTGGATATCAGTCATACTTTTAATTTGCTGATTTTAATGACGCTATATTGAAAAGTAGACTTAATGTTCTGTTCACTGGAGGAATCTATGAAGCATAGTTTCTTACATTTTTGCTTAAATTTTCAAAACTGCTCTTTTATATTCTAGACTTTTGGAAACTCTAGTAAATTTACGACTCTAATCAATACTGCCTGCGATATGAAACTCCTTTTTTTTTTTTGCACTACTGTTATTCCGCATTCAGTTTGAGAATTCACAGTTGTTATAAAAATCTCACTCCTCCAGATGTCAAGGTGTTGCACGCATTTATTTATAACAAGGGCGTTAGCCAATAAAACTGGAATACAATAAATTTTCATTTTATCTTTGAAATGCCAGAGAAATTATTATAAGTGTAAATTGTGACTCTGTCGTGCAAAATTACAAATTTCAATGCTCAGGGGCCGTGTCGGGGAGAATCAGCCTGTAAATATACAGAACGTTTATGTTGACGGATACGGCAGTATTCCAAAAATAAGTCAAATTTTAATATTGGCGCCACTGTGTTCAGAATTGTAAGCTGGTTTTTCAACATCACAAGAATTCAAGAATGATCTCAAACACTAAAGATGTTAAACACTGAATTATGAAGAAGTTTGGTTCCTTTGTCCTCACAAAATGGCTGCATACTTTGGCGTTTCTCTCTGAATTTCACCTATGTTCCGAGCGACGTATTTCGTTAACAAGGACGATAAGCGGGCCATAGAGAAATTTGTAAAATTAACGTAGATCTAGCTACAGGCAATAAAATGGTTAAAAATTCTGAATTCACGTCACTGTTTTCAATCAACCTGATTGTTGCTGCACATTAATATGCTGGTCTTAGATTCGTCTGATTAACTCAGTGCTATTGCGCCCTAATTCAGTGATCGCCCTTGACGCGCATGAGTTCTCCCCCCTGCTGGTAATCTTTCGTGATCCCATAACTGATATAAAATTATTTCCGAACTGAAACGAGCTCATGTGATCGGTATTAGCGATCACGCAATTTTGTTTTCTTCTCTCTATTTCTTGCTACTTGCAAGCAGTAACCGCGTTTCGCGACAGAATCATGGCTTGGACGCTTGAGCTTTCGAATCAGATTCCTACAAGACTATCGAGTTAGACCATTATTTCGGGATCTGAGCTGAGACCTGATAAAGTATGCCAAAGCCCTGATTTTTGAGACCAATGGTTGAACGGATAATTCATCTGTTAGTTAATGTACTGTGAACACTACTAATGTTATGGGAGTTTCCTGTGGTTACCGCAGTGCTTTCACGTATGGATTTTTGCGTACAGCCACGAATAATATGCTAACGGTTTTGGAAATTTTCTGACAGCATACATTTTCAAAACGTGTAGCCAGCAAATGTTGTCGATATTTGTAAACTAAGCTTGAAAATGAACCTCTTATAAAAGTGATCCAAACTGAGATGGTCAAGTGGGGCAGGCTTGTCTTTGGACAGTCTGAGAAGATGGAGTCCCGAGAGAAGTATTTTGACTTAATGGCAACTACTGTAACATTATTGGGACGCTAGACACTACAAATAAGCGAAGGGGTTCAAGAGCATGCACATTAACAAGTAACCAATACAAATATAGCAATAGGAGTTTAACAAAGCTAACTATGTCACCAATAAGAGCGTCCTCGTGGCAATATTTAGACCCTATACAATGACTTGAACTAGTGACGAAAACATGCTTGACAATGTTGCGCAGCTAGGATGGGGACAAAGGATGAATTCCACTCTGCGAGCTATTGGAAAAAGGGATATAGAATAGAAAACTAAAACTAATAACCTTTCCTCCATATCTATCTCTATAACGGACCCCCTAGTAATGAATGTCCGATGAAAGGAATAGCTGTCTAACAAAAATTAAAGCTTGAATCAACTTTCTTATGCACACCCAGCAAGCTTGTTGAGAACTTGCGCATTAACGATGGGATCTCTTACTATCGTAAGCTGTACATATCTAACCCTGCATGTTGAACACCACTAAAAGTGAAGTCAGCACCGACGCACTAATGTAATTCTTACAATGGTAAGAGATTCCATCATTAATGCACAAGCTCTCAAATGTTTGACCTTTTGCTTTTAATTTTTCAGATGTAACCTAAGCATAGCATCTAGACACTTGACATTTGCAGCATTGCTGTCGTGTAACGTGAAAACACCGTAAGTTGCTCAAAGCTTATTACGATTATGAACGTTCTCATCTGTCCTAGATTTCAAAGTGCACGAGATCTGAATTATTGAATTTGTTCAACTTTGAAGGTAATTAATCTCTTTTTATGGGCATCTGATAGAACAACCAGGATAACTCAAGCCCTGAGACACTGCAGCCAAGTGAAATGTTGAAAAATAAGCCTATGCTTAACCGAACCAACCCGTCTTGAATATAATCGTAGATGTGAGAACTGACCTTTCGAAGAGGCTTCAAAAGAGCTTTTCAAGTAGCTTAAAAATACCACCAACCGACTACAACTTCTTCTTTACTTCGCATTTCTATTTTCCAACGTTCTCGTTACCACGGACTATATTATGCACTATTCAGCCATTCACGTTTTCGAACCTCACTCAGTCTTAGGCTAGGTCAGATACGAGATTGTTTGTCATGGCTGGGCTGAATCGGCAAGGTGAATTGCATATTCTCATATTCTATGTTTGTCTGTGACTTTGTAGGTTAAGACATACATTTCTTTTCATATTTCTTTTTCATATATAATCTGCTCATGACATCACTCATGAGTACCCTGACTGGAAGAGTGGTGAAACGTCATTTATCATATAAACAGAGCCTATTTCCGGTGACATAAAAGTGTGTAATCATATTTTGGCATGTTACACGTTATATGAATTTGACCGTTGACGTGCTTACGAATACTTTGCTTGGAAGCCTTGGAAATCTCTAGGCGTATGAATATGTGACGTCGTTTCTTTTGAACTACTTTCACTACCGTGAGGTTTCCCTCTGTCTAGATTCTAAAAAATATATATTTAATTATATTACAGTATTATCTTTCTTATCGCTTGTCATCGTTCTCTTCAAGTTTTAGTTTCAGTTAAGTTAAACATTTGAATGAAACGTACTTGAAATGTTACAGTGTTTCTTTGGTTTAAAGTTACATCGATGATTGTCAGCTGTTTGGATCTACTTTGTGTCGCGTAATTGTGTGGTTCATTCAGTTCAGTTGTGATTGATGTGTCTCAAACAGGATGGGAGCCACTTCAGGGTCATTTACACGAATAAAAGCTCACTTATTTTTAAACTAGTTAGAGTTTATATGATAAAAAATATCTAAAGATCTGAAATTCGTGGTTATTTCATATCAGATTTATGAAAATAGTTATACATTTCTCGTATTGCGAGCCTCTGGCTCTGATATCAAACACTCATTATGTAATATATTATGTTCATACCAAAGCGCGAGTTTTTCCATTGATAGTGTAAAGACAGACATGAGGTGGGCCTCTGACCTATGTCTATCCAATGTACAGAGGCGAACAAAAATCTTTAAAAAAAAAAAGAAATCTGCCCACGACCATATTATTAAGTAGTCCACCCTTTCTCCCAGGTTCAGTGAGAAGCCTCGATATCTACAGTATATTATTTTTTCTTCTTATCTTGTATGGATCAATGGCTATCAGGGCCGAAACCATCATAGTTTCAGCCCCACGCAACGCAGAGAATGGGAAGGGGGGCGGAGGGGGAAGTGTGGGAAGCGAAGATCACGAGCCCCTGGAACCAAGAATAGTTTGGCTTGAATCGCTGAAGATGATGCCGAAAGTAATATTTTGTTAGGACAGTAGAACCTCGATATTAGGTATGCCTAGTGCATGGATAAAGTACTTATTATTATTATAGGTGTGCTTAATAGGGAGGTCCACATGTACAATGAAGTATTGAAATAATATGTAGAACTTTGATATAAGAAATGTCTGATGCATGGATAAAGTACCTATTATTTAGATGAACTTAATAGCGAAAGTCCACGTGTATAATGAGATATTAAAATAATAATAAATTCAAGCATATGAAATTGATACTTAATTATGTAAGTATTTAATATTGAAGTTCCACTGTATCTGGAAGGCGGGGCTTGGGATGGAAACCTCAGGAGCAGAGTGTTGTGTCTCATACGATGTTTTCGAATATCAACTAACATTGAGCTCTTCGTACCACTTCAGTGTTATCAATAGTCGATACCAAAAAGTCACAATGTCAGGCTTGCTACCGAGACCGAAAGTCAAAATGAGGGTCCGTGGAGAAAAAATAAAATAGGATAGTGTTTAGCAATGCTTAGATTGGTTTTATTAGCACTGTTAGCAATCAGTAGAAAATCAATCTCTGCTTTAAAAAAAATTGTATCTAAAATAAAATATAATAATACTATCTATGATATCGACTATTTCAGATTTTGGAAGTAATACTGTAAAAGTGTTTTTTTTTCTTTTGTGGAGATCCGGAAATGGCTTTTCGCTAGAATGTAATTTTAGCGAACCCCGCATGACCGTTTCTCCAGGTGTGTTTGAACGCAGACATCAAGATTATTCAGAATGACGTTACCAAAATCAGCAACCTTTTCGTACTCATAGAAAAACCTACATTAATCAATAATGTCCAAACAATGAGGGGTACAAAGTAGAAATAACCTTATCAGCATATTTGTTTCCCGTGTGGGTTACCGCCCTTCAAATGAGTAATAAGCGTGTTGTAAATTACGAAGAAAATCTTTTTCGTGGAAAGTAATTTTCACAATTGAACCCAACTCGCAAAATTCGCGAAAAATTATATGTTTGCGAATCAGCACCACCACCACCACCATCACCACCACCAAAATTAACACCACCACCACCAACAACAACAACAACAATAACAGCAACATAAACCCCCTCCCCTCACCCCCTCTACTTTTAGAGTGCCTGTTCTAAAGGTTAGTATTACGGGTATTCATTGTCGCTGTGAACCAAGATCCATACCTCCTCATGCCGAAGTAGCTACGGCCCCGATGGCATGACTGACTGGCAATCGATTGCCATCCGGGGGCATTTATTGAAAGCTACATTAGCGCTGCCAATGGTCACTGTTTAATATGATATGAATATAACAAAACAGGCAATGTTTCCCCAATATGCCTTTCTTCCCTTTCATTGCTTGAGGAAATAAGGGAAGACTTATACGAACATTAGATCCAGCCACATCGGGTAAGCGCGACCTTAACGGCAAATAATTACAGGATAGGAAATATAGAAATTTTAATACAAAAGACTCAGTAAAAAATCAACAACGACAACCACCACCACCACCACCACTACCATCACAACAACAACAGCAGCAATAACAATAACAACAACAGCAGCAACAACAACAACACAACAAAAATAGTAACGACGATGACAACAACAACAACAACAACAACAATAATAATAATAATAATAACTCGTGCTGGCAGATTCCTCAATCTCAAAACATGGAAAGGGGTCTTTCTCTCCCATTGTTTGTATTACGTTTGGCACAGGCTCACAGTAATCTTCTTCAAGTGCCATGCCAGCTGGCATAGGCAGTCATGGACCTCGGTTCCTGTCCGACCACTGGTCATGGCTTTGTGCCACCATCCTACTTGCCATCCCCTCCAGAATGCTCTCCCTTTATCTCCTTGCTTTGTTGAGGTTACCTACCTGTAATGGGATTGGAACCTTTTCTCCTCTATGGGCTATATTAGCATTTTGAGCAGAACCCAGAATTTTAGCTGTCACCCAGACCCATACCAGATTTAAGATCATTGCGTGGCCCAAATTTTAAGACTGACCCAACCCTATAGCAAGCGCATTGAAATTTTGAGCTTGGTTGCCATTTGTAAACAGAGCCTACCTTTTTCACTGGTCAACGCCAAAACCCCTCCTCTTCCGCCCGAGCACACCCTTGACCTGGCAGTTCCAGCCCAGGGCTAAAAATAGTGCTTGGCAAAATAAAGTAAAATGGACACTGTTTCCCATGATATCAAAATTTGCCCCCCCTGGAGCCCTTATCACTAGAAGCAGGGCATGCCAAAAGAGGGAAAAGGGGAGATGAAATATAACCCCTAACACCATCCAGCTTGTCATCCCCTCCAGAATTCTCTTCCTCTGTATCCCGGCTTCATTTTGGTTCTTGGCACCCATTTAAAGGGCAGATTACTCATAGTGTACAACCCAATTAATCCGCTAATATATAAAACCCCCTTTTTTGGGGGCCCTGCTAGCAAGTGTCAGGGTGTAGACATATGTAAAATGACCTGTGATCTAACTAAGGCATCCAATTTTAAAGCATCAGGTACAATTTGAGCTTTCTAGATACAAAATAAAGTGTGTAGGCCCATGTATTAGCACGCGGTCAAAACCAGCCTAATAAAAAATTGGGGA
>JAWQUT010000686.1:87872-98329 GCA_033807755.1 Ellobium chinense
TGGGGAGAGGGATGGGGATATGACGAGATAGGGAAGAGAAAGTAGAAGAGTGGGAGAAAGGCCATTTTCATGGAAAACTTATGAGCAAGTCGGATGGTACATTTACCCCTGAGGACTAGTAAACATGCTTATAAACTGTTGTTTTCCAAGACGGGAGGCTAATTCTGACTGATGCAAAGACTTTATGTTACACGATGTTGCTTTCGACGAAGACTTCCAACGTCCGTGAATTGCCAGTTTACAGAAGGACCCCAGAAAACTGTTCCAGGTGAGTTGATAGAAATAAGGCAAACTGACAACATGGAAAGTGCAGCCGCATGGTGCAAATAAATTGCATGTCAGGTGTTTTCTAAGGAATCGAACTTAAACATTAGAACCAGTTTAGTGTTTCTCTGCTTAGGGCATGTCGATAGGGTGATTCTTTGATAATTATTTCTTTTCCCCGAACTTGTGTTGCCCGATTTCACAAATTATCCACGTCCGAAAATATCCGTCTCAGCTCCAGACGCAGATTTTCTTTCCATAACGTTGAAACATGGTAAACCGGAAGTTAGCACCTGATCCATTTCAAAAAGAGCTCGAGAATCACGTAATCATCCTAGCTCTTTAAGATAGTCTATGAAGAAAAAAAAACGGTTGTGAGAACAAAGCGTCACAGTTACCTCTACCTTGATGACAAAACTGGTTGAAGGAGGGTTTCCATTTCCATCTTCAAGCTCCGAACTGGGCACTGTTATCTAAGGGCACACCTTATACAGAATCGGTAGAGCTGAAAATGGTAATGTGGAAGGGGAGAGAACCATTACCACTACGTGCAAGGGCACTTATGCCTGGAGAGCTTCGGAAAAGAAATCTGGTCAACAGAGAGTACTTTTGAAACCAAACTATTGGGCTGGGCGGTTGATCTACAAAGAACAGCTGGCATCCTGGACAGAGCTATGGGAACGTTGAAAAAGGCGGAGAATAAGAAGAATAAGAAAAAAAAAGAAGAACAGGCAAGAGGAGGAGAAGGAGGAGATGGAGGAGGAGGAGGAAGAGAAAGAACAGGCAAGAGGAGGAGGAGGAGGACAGGGAGGAGGAGGAAGAGGAGGAGGAAGGGGAGGAGAGTTCCACATATTATTACACGAAAGTACAAAGCAGAAGTAGATATCAGCCCAATGCATTTTCTGGGATAGGAACATACCAGTTTTTAGTGTAACAGAACAAGTAAATGAAAAAGAATTAATTTTGAGTATGTTCCATAAAAAAAAAAAATGGGGTGGGGGGAGCATTGTGTGATGCATGAATTTTAAGGACGATCTACCATCTCTGCTTTCTTCCTATCCAAACTAACCTCGGCTTATAATATATTATTATATAAGTGACTTTAAAAAAAAATAATGTCACAAAACAGTAGAATGGAAAGCAAGGAATTTTAGTAGGGCCTCTCTTCAAGCCTATATCGCATAAAAATAACAATACAGTACAAATACAGAGAACACATTTACTCTCGAAGTTGTCTCGAGAAAAATCGCTTTAACCGTAGGCCTAATCCAACAAAATTATTTATGAATGGCGCTTGTCAGTTATGTTCGATTTTTCTCTTACCATCTTTGCATCCTTCCCATTCCCCTTTCAGTCCCTCGCCTGCCGCCTCTTCGTGGTATTTCACAGCGTCTCTTCCGCTAGGTCTAACATCTTTTTGTTTTATCCCCCAATCACATTTGAGAAATCCGGTCTTACCTATACCCTAAAGGTTAAATGAGACACAGTACAGAGCTTTCTCCCGGAGAATCTGTCATCCAATAAATGACGCATCGGCGTCGTCTTCATTCAGGCAAGAATGGACAAGAAAGAAAAAAAAACCAACCAACCTGAAGCCCAACGTCAAAATCAATGTCCCTGGACTAAATTATCTTGTGTGAGGCTAGGACAAAAGGGACGTCATTCGCTCTCTGTCCAATAGCAGTGATAGGGGAGAGAACTGGAGGAAACCTCCGGACATATTGAGCCACCATCTGCTCAGAAAATAAGTTTTATCCTCTCCTCCGAGCCGTCCATTGTTGTTATCGTCTCGTTCCCTTTAATGCAAATAGTCGTAAACTGTCAGCTGCTTGTGGCTTCTTCCGGGCGGTTTGATGGGCTGATCTGGATCTCGTAACTGCGATACCTGATTAATTTTCTTGGAAAAACGACTTCCAGGCACTCGCGAGTTTAACTTCCTTTATCAACAAGGGAAGTAATGATAGAGTGTTTAGTTGATCATAGGTGCATGTATTTGTTTTAAAATTATTTTATAAATTATAGAATCTATTACGAATAAAAAAAGAAATGATTTTAATCTGAAAGACAAAGTAATGTGTATAACCAATATATCGATGCGATACCGAATTGGAAATTGATATCGATATGCATTATGATTGTTCGATACGATGATTATTTATTATGTCCACCGTTTCATCCGGATACAATCCTATCGCGGTTGGCCACCACACCTTCAGAGGCACGTAGTCAGGACGAGCGCGATAATAGGCACCCCGGTCACCAGGCGTTTCGCTCGTTGGCGATAAACGGCGTTAACTCAGAAAGACGACTACCGATCAACATGGCCTGCAACAGCGCGACATGTAGCCAGGACGTCAGTGCTGTCATATTTGTTTTCAGGAACTCGAGCTGCTAATAATAACGTAGCTTCAAATGGTTTTGATCAATATAGGCTGTCCTACCATATGTATTGTTGCACTTTATTTCCAGCTATGTCTGTACGCCCCATGGTCAATATTGGTTGTGTCCTTACGTGTATGTTCAGGTATGAAGATGCCAATAGCACCTGGCATAAAAATGTGCAATTTTAAATAGTCCCTAAATCAGAAAATAAGAAAACTGGCCATGGGGAGGGTTGGATTTTAATTTCAAAGGCTTAGATAGGTGCAAATACATGTGTAGACTCAGAATATGTAAGGTTTAGTCATTCAGGTATAAAATTTGTGCTTGTTGCTAGATGGGTAAGGTTACCCTGTGTACTGAGTGAAAAGGCCTAAAATTTTAGGCTTTCTGCTTCACAGCTTAACTAAGTTCTCAAAAGCTAACTGGTTCAGGTGCATTTTGCTTTGTGTAAAAATTTGGAGGAAGAGCTAAACAACATGTTTGGAAAGTATTTTGACAAGTTAATGAGAGGTGTAAAACCTAATATAACCAACAGTGATAAAAAACATTGGCATCTTCATACCTTCATGAGCGCATGGTGAATCATGGCCCAAATCAGCACGATTAGCGTTTATATGTGGATATCCAGGGGAAGGGGGAGCCCAAGATGTAGCTAGGGCGTCAGCGCTGTCATATTTGTTTTAAGGAATTTGATCCGCTAAAACGTTAGTTTTACTAAACTAGCTGCGCAAGGTTTTGATCAAAATATGTTGCCTTGTCATCTGTATTGTCCCACGTTACTTACAAATTGTAGCTATACGTCGCATGGTGTATATTGGCCGTGTCGTTACGTTTGTGCTCATGAGCGCAGAGTGAATCATTGTCCAAATCAGAACGGTTAGGGATATGACGTGTACATCCAAGGGAACAGGGAGCGCGACATGTAGCCAGGGGGTGAGTGCTGTCATATTTATTTTTAGGAATTTGAGCTGCTAATAATAATGTAGCGCCATTGGGTTTTGATCAATATAGGCTGTCCCGCCATCTGTATTGTCCCACGTTACTTACAAACTGTGTCTATCCGTCGCAAAGGGAATACTGGTTGTGTCGTTACTTATTACGTGTATGTGTTTGGACACATGGTGAATCATAGTCCAAATCAGCACGATATGCGTTTATGTATGTACATCCAGGGGACGGGGGATTTGCTGGCATAACCTGGAGTGGCGAGGGGGATTTTGGTAGGTGAGCGCACGTATGCATTTCTTATACCAAACATTGTGAAATTTGACAAAGTAATACTCTCTTCATGAAGCACTCTCTGTCCAGTTTAAAAAAATGTTGAAATATTACATAAATTCCAAAGTGAACCCTCAAAAAAAAATTAGTATCATCATTAACTTCTCTGTAATTTCATCTTTGACCTATGTACCTAAGTAGCTGTGTCTTCTGTTGGGATGTTAATATAATATTAGAACTATTTGTCTTTCTGATTGCTTGAATTAAAAAATAATAGGCCTAGACTAATTGTAAATTAAAAAAAACTAAAATTTTGTTTTATTTTTCTTCTGGTTTTTTTTTTGTTTTTGTTTGTGTCCATTTGTCTGCTTATGAACGATCCAGTGGTAGGTATATGTCCATATTTTGTGACATAGTTACAACGGAAATAAACTTGTGAAATCTGAAAATCTGAAATCGTAATGGGGTCTGAATATACATATACAGTGAAAGGTTAAAAGACCGGGTGCTCTCTAAACAGGGAAGGGGAAACAAGAGTGAATGTAGTCTATATGACAGTGTAATCATAGTGGAAGACATGAGATATGTCGTAGTAAATAGAATAACTGGACTTACCATAAAGACTAGCTTGGACACCCATTTTATGAATGGGACATTATGTGACAATATGACTATCTGCGACATAAATATCCTCACAATTATATTATCACCACGGCAGTAGCACCATAGTGAACCAATGTACACTCAGGTTCCATGAGCAGGGCACTACAAGATGACTACATTTACTGGTTTACTCATTGATATATGGCTTCACATATTGCATGGCGCCGTCAGTGAATGGAAAGCAGAATTCGATATTTTAACCTCATCCTTAACAAGGGTGAAATGTAGGATGCGACACAAACTTGCCCATACATCATGATATGGAATCTCGCAATCTCGGTGAGCAGACACTGGGGCTGAACCTTTTCTATCGCATTTCATGCAGATTGACGGTTTCCACCGAAGTTTAGGTAAAGCGATTTCGGAGTTTGCCGCGTTCGAAAATAGCATGTCACGTCTCCAGCCTATTCTTAAGGTAGAGAAAAAAAATTAACCATACCTGACTACAAGTCGCCAATCTGGCAACACAGCACAAATTCACACTTTCTATCGTCGCATGTCATTTTCACCCCACCCAAAATAAAAGTGAATGCCTGATTATCGGAGACCTTCCTCCCCGCGAGAATCACCTTCAAAGATAAATCTGTCGCTAGCTGGACTCGAACCCGGAACCTTTCGTCCACTGTAAGAGGCAAGTGCTCTATCTCTCGACCACCGTGCCGGCACAGAAAGAGCGAGAGAGAGATAGAGAAAGAGAGAGAAAGAGAGAGAGAGAGAGAGAAAAAAAACGGAAGGAAGATATTGAATAGCTGGTTAAGCATGAGGGTAGAAGGGAATCGAGTAGGCGATCGCTACAGGCGCCCCCAGTCCCACGAATATGTAAATTAATTCGTCCCCTGGCCGGTGGCAAACGCCATATTGAGAGGGTGAGTTTGCCCTTTGCTATTTACAGACATTAACCAGAGGAACCAGTCCCCACAACAAAACAATGTCCAAAGGTCACTTTGTTCCTCTTTTTCCTCCACGGTCACAGCATAATAGTATCTCTGCGAGAAACCGCGGCTCAGAGCGGAAGGATTAACATAGTGAGAGACTCTGGAATGGCATATGCTCCGGAGACCCCGTTATGACTGAAAAAAAAAAATTAAGCGGTCCCATAGGTTCTTTGAGGGGCGCAGGGGGTCCCGAGGTGATAGAGGGTTACGTTTTTGTACATGGAACTAAACTGAACTTTATTGAACCCGGAACTCCGGCAAATTTTGTTGCCAGTATTCCAGGACATACCCCATTAGAGTCTGGCTAAGGATTAGGGACAGGCTTCATCTTGCCCTACAAGATAATCTGTTCTCGTGAATCATGTCTCTTTAAATGGCCAAAATATCGGAAGTTGAGAGTTATTACCAGACTGACTTAATGACAATTTTGCATAGTTAGTTGTTGAAGTCTAAGCCTGATTCTATATGTTTGGTTTTTTTTTTACATATCTGCTTTTCATGGAACTTTTGAAGATTTATGTATAGCTTCTTCAGCTCAAGCCTCTATAGCGAAATTTGACTATAGAGATTAAGGGGGTTAAGTATAAGTTAAGTTTGGAGAGAAAAGAAAATCTTAGACTGTTCTTAATCAGTCAACCCCAATGGAGCTCATTTCAGATTCAAGCAAAACAGTAGTCTAATTGCATCATCAGATCTCGCCCCCGAAACTTACAGATATCTCAGCTAATAAAAGCCAGTGTGTAACAGACCATAATTATCAACCAGTCATATTCCTCCGATAATGGGAACGTGGAAGGCGGAAGTAACGATCCCTGAAGTTGTGGCTTGCAGTTCTCGGATGACCGTCCCTGAATAAGAATTATGTGGACGGGGGTCTGTGGATTATAGATATCCTGCTCCAGTTTCACGACACTTTTAGTTCGCTTGCACGTAAATGGATATAGGGGAGGGGCATATTGGTTGGAGCTTAACAAGAACAGAGCTCTGTGACTGAAAGGTTTTACAATTCCCTGTTGCTGGGAAACCCTGTATGAATTTGACTAACATTTTAAAGCCAATCATTATCCTTCTCTTCTGACGCCACCGCTTCCCCACATGTTCCTTCCGTCCAAAATGATTTGTTTTGTCAAGCGAGAGGACGATGTTGTGATTCCGAACACGTTTTTTGTTCTTGAAGAGTTAATGGGGCAGGCTGACTGACATAGGAAAACACGGACGGACAGACAGACAGACAGACAGACAGACGGACATGCAGGCAGGGGGCAAGCTGGTAGTCGAGCAGATGGAGGGATGGACGGGCGGATGGACGAATGGACGGTCGAATGGCGGGGTTGCTGGCAAGCAGATAAGTAGGCAGGCATGTAGGCAGGTGGGCAAGTGGGTAGGCGGGCATGTAGGCAGGTGGGCAAGTGGGTAGGCGGGCATGTAGGCAGGTGGGCAAGAGGGTAGGCGGGCATGTAGGCAGGTAGTCAAGCAGGTAGGCAGGCAGTCATGAGGGCAGGAATGCAGGAAGGCAGACAGGTTGTGAGAAATAAATATGGTTAAAGTGGAAAGAATGAGGAGAGAGAGAGAGAGAGAGAGAGAGAGAGAGAGAGAAAGAGAAAGAGAAATAAACAGAAAGAGAGAAAGAGAGAATCATCGGCTACTTCTGCGTGGCTGGAGGGCTTCTTAATTTACAGTAAATCTATTTAAGTATAGGCTACCTCTTTATCTCCCGGTCCCTCTAATTTCCCTTCGCTATTTCCCCTATAATTTCCGTTACTTGAAACGTTGTCTGTCTACTGCCTTCTCCTTGTTCTCTTCTTTTCTGTTTACCTTCCTTATTCATTCTTTCTATCTTTTTTCCTTTCAGTGTATCTATCTGCTTTTTTCTTTTGTACCTATCTGTCTGAACTCCTCAGACCTTTGTAAACATGCATCCGCTATACATATTCTGCATGTCTGTCGGTCCGTTTGCATTTCCACCACTTGTCAGTCTGTCTGTCTGTCTGTCTGTCTGTCTGTCTGTCTGTCTGTCTGTCTGTCTGTCTGTCTGTCTGCCGTCTGTCTGTTTCTGTCTGCCTGTCTGTCTGTCTGTCTGTCTGCTTGTCTGTCTGTCTGTCTGTTTGTCTGTCTGTCTGTCTGTCTGTCTGTCTGTCTGTCTGTCATTCTGCCCGTCTGCCTGTCGCCTGTATGTCTATTTGCTTGTCTGTCTTTCTGTCTGTCTGTCTGCCTGCCTGCCTGCCTATTTGTTTCTTTCTGTCTGTCTGCCTGCCTATCTGTCTGCCGGCCTGTCTGTCTGTCTGTCTGCCAGCCTGCCTGTTTGCCTACCTGCCCACCTGCCTGTTTGTCTGTCTGTCTGTCTGTTAGCATGGACCACAGTCCTAATATTCAAAATGTATTTGACTTCTCCTTCACCCACCTCCCCCCACCTCCTCATTGCCCCACCTCGGCGCGTGCTTCAATATCCAGACCGTCACCAAATCTGATATTGTGATTATTGCACAATTACTATTATTAATAGGGGAACGGGGATTCTGGAAATCACTGGGCAACAAAATGGTGTTTGAGGCCAGATGAATCGAGGCCCAGGCACTGGGGGAGAGGGGGCGGGTAGAAGCAGAATGTTGTTTGCAAATTTCGAGGCGTTGGTTCAAAAAGAATAAAAAAATCCAGCTAATGTAATTTCAGCATTAACTGCATTAAGTTTGTTTTTTCCACCCAATAAACAAAGTCCGGAAAAAGGCTCCATTTTCACGCCTGAGAAAATCCTCTTTCATTTCCTGCGATAATGAAATAACAACAGGGAGATTAGCAGCAGAATGTGAAGTCAAAGTTTCATCTTTGACATCATCGTTGTCGTGGTCAAATTCATTATCATCATCATCATCATCATCATCATCACCATCATCATCATTATCATCATCATCATCATCATCATCATCATCATCATCATCATCATCACTGAAACTAAATATGATTCTGCCCAGGTATGACACAAAACTTTTTGAAAAATGTATATTATTATTATTTACATACATGTACATGATCATGATCGTCATCCCACCAACACCACCATCAACAACACCATCATCACCACAGTCACCGTCATCACAATCACCACCATTATCATCGCCACCATCACCATTACCATCACCACCACCGTCATCATCATCATCACCATTACCATCATTTGTTTCACACAAAATAAAATATAATAGCGTCCACCAGTGTAGTACTATATAATTTTATTTAAATTACAAAAAGAAGCACACAATAAGAAAATGTCAAATTTTCGGAATTGAAAATTCCTTCATCAGGAATAATAATAATAATGATGAGGAAGAAGAAGACGTGTGAAGAGACCTAAGACTTTATAGGGGTGCTAATTTAAAAGGATTCGATAAGAGTTCACTAAAGAAAACAGAGAGAGAGAGAGAGGTGAGGGGAGTTCAGATAGAACGAGAACAAAGGCGTCACCCAGGTTTTGAGGAGGTAGGAAACATACTTTTTTTTTCACCATTACCATTACCATCATTATCATCATCATCATCATAATCGTCATCATCATCATCTTACCCATTCATTTCATTTTATATTTCACCTGATGAAGAATCACTTCTTTGATTCAAAAATTTGTTATTATTTTATATCATTATAGAAGTTCATTTTGAATTTTAAGTATTAAAGTGTATTTCTTAATCCTTCGCTGGTTTGGACAAAACTTTAAAATTTTTTTAATGTGTTCCAGATCATCACCAACACCATCATCAAAACCAGCACCACCAAAATCACCATCATTATTGTCGCCATCATCATCATCATCATCATCATCACCACACTATCAACACCATCATCACCACTATCACCACCGTCACAATCACCACCATTATCGTCGCCATCATCATAATCATCATCATCATCATCATTATTTTAAAACTGAGAAAAATTAAAAGCTCAACCTTAATTCACGGAATTTATTAAAAATCTAGCTAAGGAATAAGAACGAAAATTGCCTCTAAACATCTCGGCTCTAAGGCCTTTATCAATAGAATGAAACAAGAATTATAACTTTCGCAGTAAAAGCAACCACATTAAGAAGAAAAAGAAAAGACAAGCATGGAAGAGTGAGCTATAAGTCAGTTAATGATTAGTTAATAATCATCATCATCATCATCATCATCATCATCACCACCAACCACATCAACACCATTATTACCACAATCACCACCAGCAAAATCACCACCATTACAGTTACCGCCATTATTGTCGCCATCATCATCATCATCATCATCATCATCACCACCAACCACATCAACAACATTATTACCACAATCACCACCAGCAACATCACCACCATTACAGTTACCGCCATTATTGTCGCCATCATCATCATGATCGTTAGTTTATGGATCCAAACAAAAGCTGTTTAGCCCTTGCCGAGGGATTTAGAAGTAGGGAACGAGCGGAAACAAACACGAGGGGAAAAAAGGGGAGTGTCCATGAAACAAATGCGGAGTCAAGTCAATAAGAGGAAAGAAAGAAAGAAAGAAAGAAAGAAAGAAAGAAAGAAAGAAAGAAAGAAGATGTGATGAGAATCGTTCCCACGACCTCTGAGTGGTCGACTTCCTTCGCTTCGCTTTCATCTGGGAATCGGATAGAATCTAGACATCTGTGTGGTTGGCCATCAGCTCTTTTCTTTCTTTCTTTCTTTCTTTCTTTCTTTCTTTCTTTCTTTCTTTCTTTCTTTCTGCATTGTATCCCGAGCACCTCTTCCCATCCCATCCACCAATATCCTCTGTGAGCTTTTGTTTCTAACCGCTCAATCCTTACCTCTAATCAAAGAATGTTTCGATTACATCTCGTATACACCGAAAAATGTAGTGCTCTGGAGTTCGTAAGGATAGAAAATAACAGTTTCACCATTATCATTATCATCATCATCTGTTCTAAGCAGGAGCATGCATATTTAGAGGCACCCTCCCCTTTCCTCCACCCTCCTCCTCCTCCCCCTCC
>JAWQUT010000686.1:98367-109974 GCA_033807755.1 Ellobium chinense
TGTTAGGTTATCAAAATGTTGACGTATTTTCACAGCCCAGAAATTATTTTGACTCAGAATTCTTAAAATCGGTCCAAGATTGTCAGGCAAAACGGTGTGAAAGCAAATTATCCAGCATTATTACTTAATAAAAATAGTTGTATAATAATGCTACATTTCAACAAATTTGTACCTATTGATTTTGAATTATGAGTCCAGGTAATATAGACTAAACACAGATTTGATAAATTCAGTTTTTTTTGTTTTGAAATTCAGTGTTGTAAGATAGAATATGAAACATTGTCACAGCAAGTGCAAAACACGTTCTAGTAGATACGCGATACAGTACTTTGAAAGAGGACATTGTGCCGCAGCCAATAGCAACGACTGCCATAAATTTTATTTAAAGTGCATTTATACACCTTAATACGTACCTATACCACTTTTATTGCCTGTCTGACTATATCAAAACAATATCTTTAATAATTGTGATCTACAGTTGTATTGTTATGTATTTTGAAATAGGCCCCCCCTCTCCCATCCCCCCCAAAAAAAATTCTAACAGAAAAACTATGGAACCATTATGATTATCATTTCACTTACGAAGTGAATGACTTTCCAAATGTACGTGATCATTATAATTATCATCATCGTCACCATTTAATAATAAACAAGTTTAACAAGTTTATTGGGAATAAGCCCAGACCACAGCCATGGCACATGGGCAAAATACGGTATGCAACGGGACAGCATATGGACATTTTAAGCACTACAGCTACTAACATCACACATGTTCACAATAAAGCTAAAGGGTCGGGCGTTTATCTCTCGCTTATGAATTTCCTTACAAAGCCACCTGCACCCGTGAAACCCAATATGCCACTGTTTTCATCAGTGTGTCCAGTTGCGTGGCGACCTTCATCTGTCTTTTCAGAGTTACTTCATGTTTTTAAAACGCAATTTTTCTTCCTGAAAGTTCGTGTAACCGCCAGTTGTTGTTTTGAATTTGCTGAAACAAAAGTTGTTTCCCTTGATAAGTGTTGACGGGTGGACAGCCGAGCTATTTTTGTTGTCAGTATGCCGCGTATGAGAAACTGGCTGTTTAATCGTGTCGGACATGTCATCCCATTCCAAGAATAGGTGGTGTTGCTAGTATCCATAAATAATTAATCGTCATCATTAGCATCATCACCACTTACCATCAACAACAATGAGAACAACACCATCTATAGCAATAGCAAGTGCATTAGTAGTGACAGTAGCCGTTGCACACACAGACACACGGGCACACACACACACACACTCACACACACACATACACACACACACACACACACACACACACACACACACACAGCAACAACAAGTGCATTGGTAGTGGCAGCAGCCATTCGCACACACAGACACAGACAAACCTACAGACAGACACAGACAGATACAGACAGTCGCACAGACAGACACATACATACACACACACACATACACACACATACACACATACACACACATACACACACTCTTTTGTGACTCTGTCCAGACAAATGAGCTTAAAAATGATGGGAATATTTCACCCATTAGACATTATTGGCTTCAGTAACTACAACCACCACCACCGCCGCCACCTCTTCTTTACTGCTGTGTCTCTGACTATTGCAAGTACATATATTGCTACAGCAACCACTCTTACAACATTTACACCAACATACCGCTTCTGTACTAAACCACTGCTGCAAATCTACTATTTCTTCTATCATTACGACTATCTTCAGTGGTCACGATCAACGAAGCAACAATTCTAGAGCCAGTTGCGGCTTGAAACCGCTTCGGCTTGGAAACCGCTCCGACTTGGAATTCGTTGTTACCATGAAACCATTTCCACTGTATTTAATTCTTATCTAAGAACCCAGTATCAGAAACTCCGTCTCCGAGTCCGGTGGTTCGCCGACAATTAAAAAAAAATCAGTTTTGTGAAAAAAGGGGAATTGGGAGATTCGTTCAATAATCACAAAACATAGGGAAATTATTAAGAAATCTTCTTTCAAGATCAGTTAGAAAATGTCAGATTCACCTGTCTCGGACAGAAGTTCGAAGAACAGTTGGGAGCATTAATTCAAAAAGCAGGAGAGAATCCCTTGCGCTTAGTGAAGTTTTCTTACACACCGATTCCGCTCGAGAGTCCGGTTCATTAGCGTCCTATAGCCTGTTTCTCATTAGACACCCAGACCACTATACCATTCCTGCTAGTACATTCTACTTTCAGCGAGATAATGAAATGCAGATCAATGTCATAACGATCATGCCCTTCTCACACATCGTGAGTGTCGGACAAAATCCTTGTTGCCCACAATGCCTATTAAGATGGGGACGCCCCTGTCATCACTCACTGGGCATCGAAAATGATTCAAGTTATTTTTCACACCTCTGAGAGGACGTTGGGGAAACGCTTTTGTGGCAAAACGAAAGCGAAGTGTCAGTGCATAATTATAAGATAAGATATTTGTGCATGAGCAATATTGGCGAATTTTTTTCTTTAACATGACAGCTTGGGTATTAACCTCATAAACCTCCTGATATCCTTAGTAAAACTGGTGTTAGGCTACATTCGCAGTACAGTGATACTTTACCGGTTAGTGATATAATGATGTTTTAATAAACCTCCCGACGTATAGTCTATGTTTGTGCGTACGTAGGGATGAAAAGGAGAAGGAGAAGGAGATAAAAAAAGAGAGAAAGAGAAATAAAGTATTTTTTGAGGAGGCAGCGGGGCCGTGTAGCTTGTGAGGCATACTCAGAAACTGAGGACTGTCAAGTCCAAAGTTTGTGTGTTTGACTTGCAGACCGGGCGGTTTACTCTGTAGTGTCCTTGGGAAGGACACTTCATTTCCATTTCTCCACTCGACTCAGATGTAAATGAGTACATGGCTTTAGTGCTAGGGACACCACGGCGAGGCTCCGCTGGCCATCGGCACTGACTGTGTTATGTATTTCATTTGTAATATTATGTACTTATATTATGTTTGTATTATGAGTGAGATGTGAAACCCTGCATTACATTGTTAATCAAATTCCCTAAGGGTGAATAAGTATTTTCATTTTTTTATTCATTTTCAAAGAGAGAGAGAAAGAGAGAGAGAGAGAGAGAGAGAGAGAGAGAGAGAGAGGAGAGAGAGAGAGAGAGAGAGAGAGAGAGAGAGAGAGAGAGAAGGTCAGGAGACAAGGTTACGTGACGATGACAAAGCAAACGTGAAAAGCATTACACAGATGTTATCTAGAGCGGTAGTTTCTTAGTTACTTTAGCCTTCCGCTGTACATTTGTAATGTCTTTATGATAACATTGTATGCACTCAATATTCTAGCTTTCATGTTGACATTTAGCACATAACGTCGTACACCACACAAAGTTTAGAGAAAAAAGGAAAGGCGTAGGTTCACAACATTTTTATTAGCATAGACAAACTTAAACTTCGCATTACATCCTTATGTCCTGAACTTCTTGAGCTAGCTCATAAATTTGGATACTTTCATCATCCCCGACCAAAAATCTTGACAAACTGATACCAAAGTTTTCATATAACCTGATTTATGAAAAACGACCTTTTATTTCAACAATGACGTTATGTACACACATGTAATTTTTATTTTCGTCCGGTCTAGATGTCGTAAGAGTGCATAAGCTGTCGTGCTGAGCCGCATGTTGAGAAAAATACATAGGAAGGACTGGGAAGGGTAGACGCTACTAGGGCAATTGGAGGTCACTTTCTCGGAGGGAGATATAGAGCTATGAGAGTTTTCACACGTCCTTAATGCAAACAGAAATGTCATGATGCAATGGCAAACAAGTTTTTTTTTTTTTTAAATTTTGCGTACATTTCTGATTTTGTCAAGTGACGATTTAAGAGGATAGCGTGCATATTAAATTCATACACTATACAGTGAAGCCTTGATATTACGTACTCATTTTATATGATTGTGTACCTTGTTATTAAGTGTGAATTTCACAAGCACGGGTTCTACATTTTTCAATCATTTCATTATTCAGTGGCACCTCAATAATATATTTATATACTTTTCCCATGAACCAAGGTATGCGTTATATCGAAGTTCTACTGTAGTGTTGCTGCTACTGCCATTAGAATTTACTACTGTCACACCTTTCGCATCAACTTATCCCTGCCATTACAAAGCACTCTCCACGTGAAACAGCAACGATAACAATAATAAAAGCAGCAATAAGCACAACAGCAAAAACAAAAATAACATCAATAACAATAACAGCTTATCATGCTACCATTACCACTACATTGCTGCTGTTGCTGCTACTGTTACACCGGCGCGACTTTAAGGACTATTCTCACCATAATCCTTCCACTATTGCCACTACTATAATAGAATAGAATAGAATAGAATAGAATAGAATAGAATACAATACAATACAATACAATACAATACAATACAATACAATACAATACAATATAATACAAAATACGATGTTCGTTCCGTTAGTAAAAAACTACAACTAGACTACTACTTTCGATTTTGCTTTTCAAATCTTGAGTCACCGGCTGAACTCACAGCCCCATTGCTGAAGAAGCTCAATTCTGCTGGTATACCGTCAGTCGCTTGGATGGATGTTAATTCAAAGAAATCTATAATACTCTTTCAGTTCTGAAGTTTTTTGCTCCTCACACATAAGAGTTGTTTTTAACTTATTTTTATGTGTGTGTGAAAAGTATAAAAGTATAAGCGTGATGCGCGCGCCCGTGTGTATTTTGTGTGTGTGTGTGTGTGTGTGTGTGTGTGTGTGTGTGTGTGTGTGTGTGTTGTGTGTGTGTGTGTGTGTGTGTGTGTGTGTGTGTGTAGATGTGTTTGTTATGACAAAGACAATGACAAAATTGAACAAACTACGCTTTAATAATGGAACTCGCATATCACGAAAACCTCTTACATGACAACAACGCTGTGACGAGACATTTTAAAAGTCCCAAAGAACTAAGAGGCTTAAATCAACCCGATAGAATATTTGAAATATGCTTAACCCCTTCGTTATAACATGGCTTTCTAGTGCTGATATCACCAAATTACCACGAGCCAATCAGCCTGTACATGAGAATACTTCATTACCAAGGAAATATGACGTATGGATACGTCGGAAACAACAAGGGAATGTTATGTCCGGGACGTAACGGTTCATCTAAGACCTGTTTGTAACAAAAGGTATGGTTGTACATTTTCGTCTTTTGTAGCGAAGGGGTTTATAAAAACAGGTTAGAATGTCCCGTGTGTCTCGCAGTAAGCATGTTCAAGTGTTTATCTTTGGGATTTTTTTTTTTTTACTTTTTAAAGAGAAGAGGTATATCTAATTTGTGAACTTTGAAGAGTTATAGCTCATAAGACCTTTTTCCCCCTAGCAAACGGCGCAAAAATCACTCTATCAATCTGCATTTGGAAATGCACAATATCTTACATACATAAAGATATCTTTGGGAATTTTTATTTTCCTTCCAAAGAGAAGAGGTAGATCTCATTTTTGAATGTGGGCCTTAATTCCTTTTAACGCCCTCAGGACTTTTTTGTTCCTGGCAAATGGCACCCAAATCGTTCTGTCATTCTTTATTTTGAAATGCACATTGTCTTATATGCATAGGATCACGCCTTGTTATCAAACGAATTTGAGTTTTATTGTCCACTCTCCTGAATAAGCATAAATTTATTCATGGCACCTTGTTTTCGTATGGGTTCCGTAGCCTGGGTTAGAGATGCCATTGTCGTCGAAAGTAGATCCAATATACTTGCCCTGCCTCTTCGGGGCGAGCGCAGCTAGGATGCTGAGCAGCGTAACAAAAGCGCACCCGGAGCAGCTGAGGTAGAAAGCCCAGCCTTTGTGCATTTTCAGCTCGAAGGATGGTTCTTCCGTGATCTCCAGCGGGCTGTAATCTCCTTTGGTGCAGGCTGCGAAGGTAGCCACTCCGGCTATACCCGTGATGCCGCCGAGGAAAGCGAATCCGGCCTCCAGCGCGATGGAAGTAATATTGTGGCGATTGCAGCACGAGGCGATGCTGATGATGGTGCTAATAAGCATGAAGTAGAGGGATCCTGCCATCAGTACGCGCACGGCTTTGAAGAAGATGTCGTTCTCAATAGGAAGGTTCCAGGGTACGGCCTCACAATCTTCCTCGTCCATGTGGTCTCCGTCTGTATTGCGCTTGCCAATGATTCGGTGGCAACCGAAGATCAAGCCAACAAGGAGCTCAGTGTCAGGATCTGCATCGCGCTGTAGAGGAATTTAAGATGCACTAAATGTTTTTAGACTAGAAATAATTGAAATTGTCTAAGAGTCAGCTGACACTCACATTTAGACGGACTTCTTGTAAGGGTTGGACAGAACTGAGATCTTAAGTTCGGGTTCACGCCAACTTGAGCTGAGCTTAATAGCTATTTTAGATGAACTGATCTGGATCTGAACTGTTACCATTTTGGTCGTTTGGTCTGAACTTTAATTTCCTACCCAAATTTCATTTCCATTCACATTATCTCAAAATCGGAACCGAATGCTAGTTTCAAAAACCAAGGGGGCCTGACCTGATTTGAAAACTATTAAGTCTCCATAGAACACAGCTAAACATTATTTTATGGGTTTTTCTCTAAGTGAAATGAACTTGATCGGAATGACCTTTTTATGTAAACTTGCCCAACCCTGCTTGTTGCCCGTGTTACTAGTATCAACCAACCAACCAACCAACCAACCAACCAACCAACCAACCAACCAACCAACCAACACACCTACTGGACAACCAGTCCTCCAGCCAACCAATCCACCAACCAGTTATCTGACCGATGCCATCCCAGATCAGCACACCCCCTACCCTATACTCACGTGTACTATCTGATATTCCCAGAAGGGCGAGATGAAGCCAGCCATACTGACAAGGAAGCCCAAGCCAATAAGGGAGAGAGCCAGTAACTGAGAGCTGGACAGGGCCATGGTGGCGATAGAGTTGAGCTCACTGGTTTATCAAAAAATACAAGTGTACCTGAAAGACAAGAAACAATATATATGGAAGATCAAGTGAATGTGTGCCCTTCTGACAAGTGAAAATGCAAATGGAAAACGAAAGTATAATACACTCTTCTATACGCTGTTAGGAACATGTTTTGGAATGCCACCCACATTATTATAATCTTATTCAGTAATAAACATCTTACATATTCCCGTTTTTTCTTTGGTATTTGCGTGTGGGGAGAGAGAAGTGNGGGAGGGATGGAAAAGGCAGGACACTATTGCGCTATTGATTTTAAGGTCCGTTTCGTGCTGAAATACTCTTTTTTTCCCCCCAATATCTCTTTCGCTCATTCATTCCATTCACACATTGGCATTCTTACGTAATTTCTAATTATCGCTAAACAGCTTGAGCCGGGTCTGTAACTGACCGCATAAGCTCAAACTCTTTCATTTATTGGCTAGCCCGCGGTCGCCTGCTATTGCGTGCCATACATCTCTAATATCGTGACAATGAATACAGTTAAAACAAAACATTATTTTGTTTTGTTTTGCGACGTCTAGGTTGATTTTGAAGTGTTGCGCCTCTTGACGTGTACTTAGAATTATAAAGCAGAGCTGTCTGGACTGGTATTTAAGGGATTTCGGCACCAGACAAACAATTCATCATGCATCGTGCTGCAGGTCCTGTACTAAACATACTGATGTGGTACTATATCTCGATTATTGTGTCGATATTTCGAATACGTAAAGCTTAAACACATACCAACACCTGAAATAAAGGTAGTGTTAAATCAGGTATTCATATTTAGAGTGCAATTATGGCCTTGATAGACAGTGAAATGTAAAGGCATTTTTGTGCTTATTATACCAAACATTCAGTGTAAGACTAGATGATGGGATCATTCATCAGGATGAAAAAATATTTTGTTAACAGTATGTCAACATGACGTCGAAACCCCCCACCCCACCCTCCACCCAAAAAAAAATCAACAGAAAACCCCCAAAACTGCTGGATGATAATATGGTCACCTCCATCGGAAATAAATTCTTAGTATGTCCTTATTAAATTCAGTCCAATATTTTCCTGTATTTCTTCTTCCTCCTTTAGTCTTTCTATTTTACTGTTCATAAAACAACTGCTGACCGTTTCTTACGAAAGTGGAATCGATACTGCTTATTTGTATTCAGTATATCGAAAAGGTACTCGGAACCATACTTCCGCACTAGTGCCTACAGAAAATCACCATACACGCACAAAAAAGGACAGACACACTAAAGCTCGCTAAATCACACCTAGACCAGCAGTGACAGAAACTGAGATACATGAAAGAGGTGTTTAAGCCGCTTTTTATGTCTTGCGCCTGAAGTCAATAAAGTATTGGTAAAGCTCAGAAGTTTACGAGGTGAAGTTGACGTATACTGTCAGATCCATTTTTTTTTNGGGGGGGGGGGGAGGGGGGTATCGGAACATTACATTCTTCTCCAGCAAGATAGGTTAGACGAGTTCACTGATTTCTTTTCCTATCTGTTTCCGTAGCCACTACCAGTACATAGAGTATCTGTAATGAGTGTTTGTTTGATATCAGATTTATGAAATGAGTATCGTATTTATCTATCGTATTCGCGAGCCTCTATTAAACATGAGTTTCAGATCCTTTTTATCATGTAAACTCTAACTAATAAAAAAAGAACTTTTAATCGGGAAAAGGACACTGAAGTGGCCCTTATCTCATTTGAGACACGTCAATCACAACTGAACTGAATGAACCACACAGTTACGCGACACAAAGTAGATCCAAACAGCTAACAATCATCGATGAAATTTTAGACCTCAGAAACACTGTGACATTTCAAGTACTTTTACTTCAAATGTTTAACTGAACTGAAACTGAAACGTGAAGATAGAAATGAAAGCGAAAAGAACAACAGATTGAATTGTTTAAAAAAAATCTAAATAGAGGGGAAACTCCACGGCAGTTAAAATAGTTATACAAGATACGACGTCACATATTCATAGTATTCCAAGGCTTCCAATCAAAGTATTCGTAAGCAGGTCATAGGTCAAATTTATATAACGTGTGGCATACCAAAAAATTACTACACACTTTTATATCACCGGAAACAAGCCCTGTTTATATGATAAACAGCAATATATTCCAAGTTGGATTTGTAGAAAGACGGACACCAAACTTTGAACGACATACGATAAAATTCAACGATGAGCAATAAATGATAAACATCCGTGTGACCATTCTCTGAACGATAAACGGTAAACGATATATATTTTACCTAAAACTTCAACGATGAACGATGAATGACTCGGGTGATCACTCTCTGAACGGTAAACGATGGACGATAAAAGATTAAAAGTAAACTATGGGCGATGAACGATGAACGATCCGTGTGACGCCTGCCTAACTCACAACATGGCCTTAGTAAAAAAATTACTATTATTCCCTACACCTAACATCAGTATCACGGTTATTGCTTACCGCCATGGCCACTGCTACTACAGATACTGTACATAACATACCGCTACAGTACTACCACTGGTGCTAACACTGCCACTTCTATTTTCATCATCACTATTGCTAGCAATGCCACCACCATCATCTTCACTATAATCACCATCGCCACTACCATCATTCCCATCACTACTACGACTACTATCATTTCTACTACCACTATAACTACTATTATTACCACCACCATCACCACCACTACCATTACAACATCCGCCACCATCATACCACAATTACGACAAATCGAATTAAGCATTTTAAACAAAGGTCGAGTAGGGGACTTCATACATCTAAGATTTGGAAGATATGTTCCAAGTGTCTAGCCGAAAGCGTATGGATACAGGCATTATACAGGGACTGTCCAGAAAATTGAGATTGTCTTATTTCTTACGTAACGTAATATTCTTACAGACAAGGGCGGAGTTTAGGCCTAGCGTTAATCGTGCTGAAGCGCCGTAAATCCCTACCTCAGACAAATTTAAACACAGTCATGCTATTGAGCCCATGATAATCTAGTGATATCTGCACTTGAAAATCATGACCTTTGGACCTAAAGCATAAAATTAGTCATAGGACATTTTGAAGCTACAGATATCTATAGTTGAATTTTAAGCCGGCACTGCACTTTGCTGTTGGCCGTATTGGCTTCAAACTCATGGTAGACAGTTTAGGGGTCTTCTAGCCGAACGTCTTTTTCGAGTACTGGAATTAAACATCATACTTAGGCTTTGTGGTAGATGTCATAGTCGTGATAGTAGTAGTGGTGATGAAAAAAGTGGTACTGGTGGTTATAGTGAGGGTAGTGGTAGTAGTAGAAATAGAAATAGTGGTGGCATTGCTAGCAGAAGAAGTGATTGCTTTCGGCTCGGTAAAAGTGTTTAGACACGAAACGTCGACTGAATTGAAAAAAAATAATAAATTCATTATATATTTTTAAAAAGTTTCGTAGTAAATCTGGGCAGAACCAAATTTATTTTTGATCATGGTTTGGCTCAAGATTGTAACATAGGCTTAGTATCTAGATGCCGGCTGGCTAAGATTAATATTTCCATTCAATAAATTAGGCAGTATTAGCCATTTTCTAGAGAACATGGGTAATCCGTTCCACCTGCTTTACAGAATGATAAAGTTCAAGTTCAAAGCTTTCATAAAGCCATAGGCCAACACTTATCATTTTACAATACAATACTGTATTACATGAACTATTTAATGCATTATAGAGACGCATACATGTTCTTCATGCGCTCTGTTTCCACTCATCTACCAATTTTTTATCTAGCTGACAAGCAGATCTGCGAGGACTAACCCACAAATCATGACATTAATAGTGTTATCAACACTCTCTCATATGACAATTCCTATCTTCCCCTCCCCCCCNACACACACACACACACACACACACACACACACACACACACACACACACTTTTTGTTCTTCAATTCCTTGATAAAGTGCACCCATTTCAGCTCAAATGTCCGAATTGTATTTCTTCAAACTTCCGAAACATAACCCCAGTCTTTGTATGTCTTCATCCCGTTCGCTTTATGAAGTATTTTACTAATCTAAACATATTTAGTTTAAATACCCAGGAAGTAGTTTTTCTCTTATTCTTTAAATCATTGACATATTATCAGCTATGGAGTTCATTCTCCATATCATTATATAAACTGCATGTAAAAACTGAGTTTCTTACAAATTCAACTAAAACCTACAGCCCGGGAACACTCGCTGATGTTTTTTTTTTTGTTTTTGACTGTAGATGTTACTTTACCATTTAATGTAGGAAGAGGAACTAACCGTTAATTGTAGTTTAGTGATCATATGATAACGATGATGACGGCCAATGATGATGAAGTAGAGAGTTCTGTTGGAAGTATGAAAAAGATGATGAGGATGGTGATAATGTTAATGAAAAAATGTTGAGGCTTACCTCACTCACTTGTTATGAATATGAAGACGATGTAACCCAGTAAAAAATGTTACCAAATGTCCGTACGGGCACGAACAGGATAACGTGTTTGGAAGTGAAAAGTAACAAGTTTAATCAGTAAAAATAACCAGGGGCGTGGACCATTGGCACATGGGACGTCTCTTTTCTCTCCCCC
>JAWQUT010000686.1:140183-161188 GCA_033807755.1 Ellobium chinense
GGGGGGGGGGGGGGGGGGGGGGGGGGGGGGGGGGCAGTTCATGAATTCGAATTATGAGGTGTTCGAATTTGTGATTAAAATTTGATACATAATATTAGGTAGATAATTGCCCAGAGCAGCAGAGAACTATTGTGATGGACAGGTAACAGACAGAAGTGAAGCAGAGGTTCTTGATCCCTGCGCCAGTCAGCATGGGATGTGCAGATGAAGATAATGAGTCTTTGCTAAATAATGAAAAATCCCGAGTCATACTAGACAGATGGTTCTCAAAATGTGGAGTGAAGAGTAATTACCATGCAGATGGCGCAAGTGATTTTCAAAGTGGTTTGTCTAAAATCTGAGATATCAGTTGTTCCGGCGATATTAGCTTTTGAATTTGAAAAAAAAAAAGGAAGAGGTAAAGTTACGCTCTTGTAATCTATCTTGAAGTGAGAATGCTATTTTTTGATGGTATAATTTTATAATTTTACCAGAATATGAATTTGTGTCCAAAACATGATTGACTGGCTTCAACTCTGAATCAAACTTGATACAAAACTTGGTATTATAGTGGGAATGTTTGCATTATCCACATTAATTATGACCTTAGTTTTGTCCCACTTTACAAATACTTTGGTGTCTCTCGCTATCAAACATGATCAGTGGAATATTACTGTGTAGCAGAAATCTGCTGGATAATTCAATGAGGTTCACATGTACACTTTAATCTGTAATTGATATCACAATCAATCAATCGATTATTTTCCAGTACACAAAGATCAAAACTATAACTTACATCGCATTACCACAGATTCAACTTTAATGTAAAGGGTAACAACTCTTCAAAGGTTAATCTTATAGGTGGGCTAGACCTAGGCAGATTTGTGATCAGATGTGTGTCATTGATTTAAATGAAGACTGCTTACTTTACAATTGGGAAAATAAATTCAGTAAACAGTGGTAGTAGATTTTCACAACCCCTGTTGGGAATTACTCGTATGGTATTCGCATCAGATAATATTAAAATTCTATGCGAGGTGCCAAAAAATGTGCATCTTGCCTACTTTGGTGTAGGTGGTCTTTATTTTTGTTACCATAAAACGGCAGCGAATTTTCAGATTTTTGGTTTTTTAATTCATGAGCTGGGAGTCCTGATGTCCAATTGTATTTTCTGTAATGGTATGAACTAACTAACTACCCTGATCTGCCCTTTCATTATCTAGGTAGAAAATTGGAACCAGAAAGCCAGGAATAGGGCAGAAAAGATTAATGTAACATTAAATTTGGACAGCGAGGGGCGTAAAAAAAGTTTAGGGCTAGAAAAATAGTAGGTCAACTAGTCCGTAAAGGTCAGATCTCTGTTGACTCCCTCACAGATTGTCCTTATGGCCTGAAAGTGACCGGAGGCATCCAGAGCAACCTGAGGGTTAGTCGAGCCATGGTCACTTGGGTGTCATCGGAGATCAGGGCGAAAATCAGCGTGGGTAAGTAAGTCTCTGTCTCTCTCTTTCTCTCCCTCACCTACTTCTGATCTCTCTCTCTGTCTCACTCTATATCTTGCCCTGGTGACCTTTCAAAGCAGACATGGTGACACCAGAATACCCAAGTCTGCGCTTTTATGGGGAGAGCTCTGAAGTCCGCAGGTCTTTCAAGTTGTCAGATCTCAGTGAACTGTGATTTGCTCTTAGAAAGTACACACTCATACTGCTGGAATCGCAAAGGTTTATACAACCAAACGTTGATAATAAATGATTAAAATAATAATTTAAACGTATTCTTGTTATTGAGGTATGAATATGATTAAATTCCAGAGAGAATATTAATGATAATCAATGCATGTGAAATTGTTGTTAATAATGGGGTAAAAATATTATTGAGCACGTACTTATTATCGAAAATTCACCATACCATCTGTCAGCAACCACATGCTATGCACTACGGGCAAAGAAAAGTCAGTAACATTTACCTATGATATTTTACTTCAATATGACCACTAGAGAGTCAGATTTCTAGGTTTCAGGCACCTATCAGAATGCCCAATCTCTCCTTTTGTACAAGCCAATTTATCCGCTACTATACAAAATTTCCCTTTTTGGGGGGCCCTGCCAGTCAAAGTAGGGTGTAGAAATATGTAAAAGGATTTGTGATCTAGATAAAGCATCAAATTTTACAGTTTTGGGTACAATTTGAGCCTTATAGATATAAACAGTAAGTGTTTTAAGTCTATGTATTAGCACGGGGTCAAAACAAGCGTAATAAAACACTGGGACCAAATCGGAATTTGAGGTGACTATTTATGAAAGAAATTTGTGAACAATTTTGGGCGTTGACCCCCTCCCTTGTTCTTCCCCTTAAAAGATCGGTCAAAGGAAGTACTTTAAGCTCCATGGGAGAAATATTATCAAATTACAGTAGATATTGTTGAACAACACATTTTGTTTAAAGGGCCAAAAGAAGAAAGAAATAACAGGTGCCAGTAACCTCTAAAAGCCTGTCCGCATTACATTCGTTTAAATGTCAACAGGTCAAGAAGTTCTGGAATGGAATGGCGAGACCCTGAGGGGACAGACCTTTGACCTCGTGAACTCTCTGACGTCACGCATATACCCTCAAGTGGTTCTCATAATGAATCCGGCCGCTGGAAGGTGAGTGCATCTGCAGGCTTAAAGGGCCAGGAGTAGATATTTATTTCAAAGTCTAAAACATCCACATTATTTCTTCAAAAACTATAAACCACGTACGTTTTCCATCCGTATGACTATTTCTAAGAAAAAAACCGCCGGATTGTCGGGATTTTCACTCTCTGTACATTATTCGTGCTGTGTTACGTCATAAAACAAGAAAAGCTAGCTGACGATTGGTGCAGACGCATACGCTCTTTGTAATAATAACTCTGCTATTGGAAAAATGGAAGGAAGGCGTTCTCCACCAGAAAGGTTGTAAAAGAAAAAAACACTCCAAAAAACAATTCAAATTTTCGAAACTAGTAACTCTGCTATTGGAGATGAATTTCACGCCATTTTCGAATGTTCAAAATTTAATCTGGAAAGGAAGAAGTACGACGACAAAAAAATTATCACAAGACCTACTATGTTCAAAGCTAAATTACTCTTCAATAATCAATCAGTACAACGTATCAAGTCACTGGCCACATATACTAAGAAAATACTAGATAAATATAAATGAGGATGCTAAGTGGACATTAATATATGTTTTATTAGTGTGCTTCTTAGATATTACTTTGTTGTCATCTGTCCCGTCATTTGTTAAAAACAGTTCTATGCCTATATTTACAAATAAACTTGTTAAACTTCTTAAACTTGTTGTCTAGACCAATCGTCGGATAACCTATCTGTCGTCACCAACACTAGTAATGGCGACGCGCGTAGGGTGAATATCCCGGCATTCCTGTAGATCTAGTGTTTTCACAAAAACCATCAGACCGAGGGAAAACTTTACGTGTTTTAAATTACATGAAAAAGATAAAGTGGACTTTTCAGACTGCGAATTAAATAACTATCCCTGCCCCTTTAAGGAGAAAGGTTTGTATTATTGTCCAGAACCACACGCTTACAGAATACACAAAGAAACCCTTTCGTTGAGCCACTGATGGCTTTCACTCTCAGGCATCTGGGAAATGATAAAGACCATTAGAGAATGACCCAGATAGAAAGATAAAGACCATCAAGCTCTATCTCTATCCAAACGCGCCAACAAAGGTAAACTGACCTGATTCAGCGCATGTGGTCTCATTCTTTAAGGAGGCAAAAATCATGTCTTCCGTCTCCGTTCATTAATGCTCAGGAGACTGAAAGACAAACATAGAAAATAGGACTTTTATTACCCTTAGGGAACTTATTTTACAATACTATACAATGTTATAATTAATCTCGTTCATAATACAGTCCAACACATCCAACAATACATATCATAAGATACATACAAACACAATACAGTAGAACTTTACAATGTCAAATTCCTGGATACTAGCTCGAAAATTTGAGATAGTGAGATAATAATTCAAGACCGCAAGGTAAACTTATAGAAATAGAGAGCTGTGGAACGAAGTTTTGAAATGAGATCGCATAAAATTTAGGAACATGAAGGTCTAATAATATGTTCCAGCTGATATATCTATAACAGAATCATTATTAGATATAGCGCCCTGGGCATCTTAACTCTACGGCCAGGTACTTGTTTACATTTGAGCAGAGTGAGGATCGATGGCTAAGTGTGTTTTCCAAGGACGTTGAAGCCACTGAATATAATTTCTCCACTATCGTCAGCATTGGTAGATTGGTATAAAGTAATCAGAGTATACGTGTTCCAAAAGAAGCTCAGTGAGCAGCTTCCACAGTTTTGTCATATAATTAAGGCTAGTTCTACACAAACGGTTAGTAAATGTAACAAGGTCTTCGTGCTAGAGGGACACTCATTTGAGTGCACAGTGCTTGCCTTCTTCTGTTCCCCAAAGCAAAGAACTTAATGGGTATAGTATGGCGTTCGGAATATTACTTTGGTTACTTGGAAAGCGAACTGGCTTCCTTGGATAGGGAATTAACTCATTCGTTCTCAGCCTCCCAAACAATGATATAACGAAGAGTTCTGATTCAGTTCCAGTGGCGATAGAATCTGTGCTTTCCGCAGAAATCAGACTCGGCGACTCGATCTAATCTCGTGACTGTTTCAAAGTTCTGGATGCATTTTTGTCCCTGTGGCATTCTCACTTCCATCTGTGGGGCCACTAGCTACATATGATGATACACATGAGAGATTAGGAACACAGTGTAAGTGCACTGGATATGACACGCTCTCGCAGGATGCAGTTAAAAGTGAAAGCAAATTCTGAATTGAGTGGTTACTTGAATCCCTACGCATTTGTACCTGGGATAATTGATGCTGCTGTAGTGAAAAAAAAAAAGAAAAAAAAACTAATTGTGATCAATAATTTAGGTCCGCTGATCTGCATAAAATGTTTCAATTTGGCTTGATTGTAAAGAGAGTATTAAGAAATACATTTCATCAGCGCAGATTCTGTCTAGAATCACCAAACTGTTTATATTCAGTTATGTCAGTTGTAAAACTCAGTTTAACCCAGCTCTTTAGCTTGTTCCTAGAAAACCTCATGCGCAGTCTATACATTGGAACTCATTGGCCAACAGCTTTCCGGAGTGAGACGAGAATAAAAATATTGATATTGTGGTTTTCATTTTGCAAATTCTTAACGAAACACTGGTCTTGTAAAACGTGGTAAGTTGTTTGTATCACTTCAGAAAATCAGAGTCTCACTACATTAGGTGAAGACTGGTTTTCCCCATTAAGCTGAAGAAGTCAAAAAAAAAAAAGACACCGATCCCAGTCCGTATGATTATGTTTATTGAGTACGATCACCCAAGTCAATATACCATGTCGCACAGATGTGGAACTGCAGGGGGCGAGGGCACGGGGAAACGGGGAAAGAGGGCTGGGAGAGTATATTACTCATGTGAAATATTCGATCAGATATATTTTGATGATATTACTGTAGCTTATGCATTTGATGCGCTTACATTATAGGCAATGTAAAAGAGTAAATTACATGTACAGCACAACTGAACCGTTATGACATCGTGAAATCTCACAGGTAAGCATAACATCTTGCAGTGAACGTGACTGTTTGTAGCAGCACTGTACAATAATAAACCTAGAGAAATATATTTGTAACATTCCCTGGCTTTTGAACGACAGAGAGCAGGCCCTTAATCATTTGCCCCACACACTCACTTACCATAGTTAGAGATCTGGATTAGGGCCCCTCATTTTGTTGTTGTTGTTTACATTCAGTATCCCCTGATATTTATATATGGCCACTGATATTTATATATGACTGCCCTTGAACAGGGAAGGGGTTCACCTTGACCTTGATTAATTGTCAAAGCCCTCTCGCATTGCTAGGCCTGGGTCTATGTGGAGGCTGGTCAACTGTCCTTTTGATGAATGATTACGAGCGTACACTGTCCACTATATCAGAGCTATAATCATCAATCGACTACACGGAGGATGACGACACCACCCTGACTACATATTCTCAGTACAAATAGGACACTCGTCTTTGTCGATATTATTTCGATCGTCTTCGTCCCCAAAGCTGCTTTAGCCAATTAAATCAGTCTTTTCTGTCTTATAGCTTATTAGGGATCCCGTACACCAACGACGAGCCGCCAAGTCGCACAGCGAGCCTTGTAATCTTTTTCATTGATTTGCTATGATCTAATGGTTTACACAATGTGATCTAGTGGTTTACTCTGTGTGATGTAATAGTTTACACTGTGTGATCTAATGGTTTCCTCTTGCGATCTAGTGATTTACATTGTGTGATCTAGTGGTTTACTCTGTGTGGTCTAATGGTGACCTAGTGGTTTACTCTTTGTGATCCAGGGTAAAACCCATACTCAAACAAATAGCTCAAACAAATTTAATGGTTTACTCTGTGTGACCTACTATAGATGTGATCTACTACTCTGTGATATTAGTTAAATACTATCTGTAATCTAGATGGGGTTGTTACTTTTTGACTAGACATAGCACTCTTCAGATGAAAAGAAAGGATTAGCCAGGACTGTGGAACAGTTTTTTGTGTGTTTTGATTTGTTTTAAATTGAAAAAAAAAAACCAACAACAAAAAACAACACAGAGGATCAGATTTAGAATGGAAGTCATTCAGTCCTAATCAGGAATGTCCAGCATTTTCAAAAGGAGGGTCAGCTCTGCATAGTAATCGTCTTGCGACGGCAATGTCTAAATTGTAAGTGACATAGATCTATGAGACACAGCTTGGCACACCATATTAGGCACCTTTGGCGAGCTATATTATTTTCGTCCGCAAATCAACATTTAGAAACCCGGAATCTAGAGGAGTTTTCTTTTATTTGCGTATCTGAGGCTGCATGACTAAAAAAAAAAAAAAATCAGGAACTAGAGCAAGATATGAGCTCCAGTCAGTAGTGGACATTTAGGCCTGGACATGACGGACATTGGCCCCGGGGTTGTAGGGGGCCCGCGCTCGAGGTCAAGAAAAGAAATACTAGAGTTCAAAAGTAGGAAGGAAAGACGGAGTGAGAGATGGAGAGCTACAGAAAGAGAGAGAGAAAAAGAGAAAGAGAGAAAGAGAGGCGGAAGAAGGATGGGGAGGAGAGAATAGAAAGGATTCAGACCGATATTCATTTTTGTTGTTAAACACATGCTCTAAAAAGTTTGCTTGAATCAAGAACTTCTTACGGTAAAACAGGGGATCTCGCATCATTCTGCTGCCCATTGCCCCACGGACCTTAGATCCGCCTCTTCCTCACCTCTACCCACCCACTCACCTGCACACATACATTTCTTCAGAGTGACATTTTGTTTTAAAAAATGTGCATGTAAAAAAAACTGAAGAGTTCACGTAACACTACACTGTCTCCCTCTCATTTCCCAAGATAGCGTATAAAATTTGAACTTCGCCCTGCCAATGGACTCAGTCCAATCTTTTAACCCCACCCTGTTGTATAAGTCCTCTCCGTCTTTAAAGGGTTTTCTTTGAAACGAAATGCCAGAAATGTGGGGAATGAAAGTCTGGTATGCTGAAAATGTACCGCTTTGGGAAAGATGACTTGTGCTTCATAAATATTTAATATCTCATTTCAGAGAGGACGCCAGCGCTGCTTTCGATGGGCCTATTGTGATTACCCCAGGTAAGTCGTCCCAAACCCCAAATCGCCTAGACTTTGAATGAGATGAGGTTTACAGAAATCATCTCTTGATGTCTTCAGGTCTCTAGGGTCATAACTTCCTTGTCCTTTCCTTCTTCCTCTCGCAAAAATTTCAGACGCGATAGCCCAGTGCATCTTGCTTTCTTGCACTTTGAACGTCTCTTTCCTTGACTGTGAACGTTGGGGTTGGTAAGTATTGTTTGGTGACCGTACCCGATTTCTTTTTTATTTTGTTTTTCTTAAAGAGGGCTTTGATAAAGACTGTGTGGTTAAGTATTTATGGACAGGGGATAAGAAAAAGTCTTCAGGGAGTATGAAACGTCTGTCTGATTCGTGATTGTGTTCAGCAAGGTCTAAAGGGCATTTGGATAAAAAGCTACCACAAATCTGGAGAAAGTGCTTTTACCTAGACTACTGTGTATGAAATATTCTCCCGGATAAAATGAAAACCAGTAACATCTTCAACCGTAACCTGGTTTGAAAAAAAAATCTCTTTAAGAAACATGTACGTAAATGGAGTTATATAACGAGGGGCTTTTTTTCTTTTAAAGCAACTATCCCTGTGCCATTGATTGCGTCCACCTGTTGTGAATTGCTGTGTTTAAAGTGGGTAGGCGCATGAAAGATAATTTTCCTTTTTCCGGTACTTTTTCTCTCTGAAAATTTTCTATGTTGCCGACTCAGCCTATTTCGCGGAGAAGGAGCATCGTTCTGTAACTGTAATTGTGTTATAATGACGCAGTAAGGAGAGCTAGAGTGACCGGGATTTGCCTCTTGCGTCTAGAGTTATTCCTCTTCCCGGAACAGCAACGGCTTTTGGCAAAAATGATGACGGCAGCTACTGATACCTCTGTCTGACGATGTTTTATTCAGCTTTCAATTAAGGTTCTGGTCATCCAAATTCAGAAGTATTGTTTGGCTGTGTTAGCCAGGTGCTAGGTAAAGCATTATGCATTTTTATTGCCTCAGCATGATTTGGCTTGACACAATTGCTGCTTACAGAAGAATTAAAAGATTCGTATTGACATGTTATCAACTGTCCGCAAAGCACTGGCTAGACAGCTTGGCCGTGCGACTAGAACGTCTTTGACGTAAGCTTATGGACGCCTCGGGCGCAGCGGATGTAAGACCTCGGACTTTGCATATTGTAAGCGTGTGGGTTGTCTGGAGCAGGCAGAGGTATAACATCATGTTGACAGATATTTGCATGACCGTTTTATTAGAACAACAGGGTGCCGTGTGATTTAAAATGGCCTGCAGGACGATTCAGATTTCCTTTAAACGAGACATATATGAAGAAAATGAATACAGTACTTTTTGTGATTAATGGATGAATCATTACAATGAGAGAGAAAGAGAGAGGTACTGGGGGAAACAATAGCAGGCTTTACTTAATACCGTCACCACCTTAACTTTATTGTTTTCTCGAGAGGGGCAGGGTCTATGATTTAATCAAGAGGCACTTTTCAAGAAAGAAATTAATCTAGAAGGTCAGGAAGGAAAGGCCAGCCGGGAAAAGAGGAGTGTAAGTGTGTGTAAGAGGTTGTTGAGTTGGAAAGATTGACAGAGAAGGAGAGAGATAGGAAGAGAGGGAGAGAACACTTATGAGGTAAAAAGATGGATTGCAAGGGGAGTTTCAGATTACTTACAGAAGGAGATAACGTAGGGGCAGATTAGAGCGAACAAGAAGAAGAAAGAGAGTGAGAAAGAGAGAGAGAGAGAGAGAGAGAAAGAGACAGAGAGACAGAGAGAGAGAGGGAGGCAGGAGAGAGAGGAGAAAGATATAAAGAGAGTGACAAAAACTCATAGAGAGAATATTGCAGAAGTGCAATAAGAACAAAACATGAAGAGAGAGAGACAGAGAGAGAGAGAGAGAGAGAGAGAGAAATATGAAGAGAGAAATCATGCTAAGGTGAAACATGTAAGGTTATAGAATTTCATTTCCAGGCATGATAAGAGAAACACATGCAGGAGAGAAAGAGCGAAAGGGAGAGAATGACAGACAGAATGAGAGACAATGAGAAAGACTAATACAGAAAGAGGGAAAGACAGAGAGAGAGAGAGAAAGACTTACAGAGAGAGAGGGAGGGAGGGACAGAGATATACAGAGAGACAAACAAAAACAAAGAAGATGAGAGAAAAGAGGTAGAGAGATTAGAAGAAGGAAATTAGACACCAGGGATAAAATCCCTCCCGAGGATCTCCAGTAAATGTCAGGACTGTTGGTGCTTTAGAAAGTCGCGACATATGACAGAATAAGAGCAGGCAGACCTCCCGGTGATGCTGGTAAAGTCTGCGATCCTGGGTGATAGTGCCGATGAAGTCTGTGGTGGTGGTGATAGTGGCGTCATTGATGGTGTGGTGGTGGTGTCTATGGTGGTAATGATGCTGTTGATGTTATCCTCGGGATGATGATGGTGATAGTGGTGATGATGCTGTTGGTGTTTGCGATAGTGGTGATGATGGTGATATCTATGACTGTGGTAATGGCGACGTCTATTGTAGTGGTGGTGGTGGTTGTGGCTGTGATGATGGTGATGGTAGTAGCGTTGTCTATGGTAGTGATGATGTCGATATTTTTTGTGATGCTGTTGTTGATGCGATTGGGATGATGATGATGGTGGTGGTGGTGGTGGCAATGCTGGTGATGTTTGTAATCGTGATGATAATTATCTGTGGTGATATTCGTGGTGGTGGTGATGGCAACATTTGTGGTAGTGATGGTGGCGAAATCTAGTGATGATCGCGATGTTCCTAGAATGGTGGTGGTGATGGTGGTGATGGTGGTGATGACCAGGAATGGAAAGTAATGAGATGCGGAGATACCCATGCTTTAGATTCTAGTGGTGGTTTAATTGTAGCATTAATAGTAAAGATGCTAGTGGTGGTGGTGGTGATGATGATGATGATGATGATGATGATGATGGACAAGACCATAAAGCCATTAGAGGCTGTCGCGGCGGTAATATGATATGTGATAATATGGCAGTGATGATAATGGCAGTGATGAAAATGGCAGTGGTGGTGACTGTGTTCGAAGCGAAAAGATGATACCCGGTAATTATAAAAAAAAAACCAACAAGATTGATTGTGCTGGCAGTAGTACATACCGAACTCCCTTATCAAAGACGTGAGAGAGCCTTTGTTTTCAGGTTCGGATCTGTTATGTGTCGTTATGGCACAGGTAGACATACCCATGCGACACCTATCTAGTGTTATGGTCATAGTGTGCGTTACAAACTAGAATCAGATTTGAATTTCACATGAAGTTGAGAACGTGGAATGAAGGTAATGTTTGACAATGTCGTAATCATTCTCATACCTATCTTTGCCATAACGGCTCGCTCTGTAATGTCTGTCCCAGTCTTTTCGTTTTTGCTTCTTTCTTTTCAAACTCTCCAGAATTCATATAGATCGAAGTCTAATATAACGCCATTCAAAATTCAAGTTTTAGCCCCATGTGTCACAATATAATTTGTTTTTCACAGTCCGCCGTCATCTCTTTCGTATGGCTGTTTGCATTCTATTTCTCTCGCTCTTTCTCTCTCTCTGTCTCTCTCCGATAACCTGAAAGTCAGCATGTAGCATGTAACACATTACAATATGTAACCAGTTGCTTTGCTTTTTGGCGTCAATTTTGTAACATGTTCTCAGATAGTCTATACAAAAACAATGCACTAGATTTTTTTTGAGTCGATGTATTATTTTCTGCAACTGAAGACCATGCTTCTCTGGAAACATGAGTATTTTACCGGGGGCGTTGCTTTTCATGGCAGAGGCGTAACTTGACACCGTTAGGTTGAGTGGTGATGATGCGAGAGAAGGGAGTGGCACGTCATGCATAGTTAACAGCATCTGCGTTTTACGTTCTCCTTCTCTCTCCACCCCCTCCCCTCCCCCACCATCTTTGTGGAAAAATAGACTTTCCAAAGCCTACATGTTTTGTCACTTTGGTTTCTGCTGATCTGACCAAGGGTGTGGTTTTTGTTTTTTTTTATATAAAGGGTTGGAGAATAGAGGTTGTGCGGTGATAGGGAGGGAGAGCATTTGAGGGGAGCAAAACGGTTCCCCTTTATGATGATTGTCCATCTCCGGCTGTTGATTGCCCCTCTCCCGCTTTCTCTCTGAATTAATAAATAGATCCAGAAATACATATAAAGCATGCCTGGGTGCATGGAAAAGCTATACTTAATATTGACCTATATTTAATATCGAGATCCACTTGAATAATGACATACAGAATATTAAAGAAAACGTGCATGGAAAATTCATACTTAAGAATACGGTATACTGCACTTCACACCTGATAACAAGATATACTTTATAAATAAGTACTTCATATCGAGGTTAAGATGTAATAGTATGGATGTTTCAAAATGTGACGTTCTATCAGATTCCTTGATATTATAGACTAGTTGGCTTGACTGTCTCATAGAGGCAATTTCCCTACTTACTGATTCATTAATGCTTACAAACGTCCAAACGACGCGGAAGGCAAGAGCTGTTAGTCTAGTCTGTGTTTACTGCCCTCATACACTTGATGCTGCTATACAAGACTTACCAAAGCCCATGGGTATAATAGCGTATATGCCCGCTCACTCAGTGCCCTTTTATCCACGTCGCCTCCCACTTCGGCTCCAGCTCGGCATCCTTAAAGGGACAGGGGTAGTTATTTACTTCACAATCTGATAAATCCGCTGTATTTTTCATAAAAATTAAACCACATATAGCTTTACTATAATTTCTGTGAAAATATTGATGGAATGTCTAAACTTTGACTTTACTACCCTGCGGTGTGACGTCAGAAAGCGAGGCAGGCTAGCTGACGATTGGTTCTGACAGTTTGAGCATGCGTCTGCTAGATTTTGTTGCTTTATGATGTCACACGGGACGAGTAATGGCAGAATACGGAGGATGAAAATCCCGACATTCCGGTGGTATTTTCTAAGACATGGTCAGATGGACGGAAAACGGGTTTAAAATTTTCGAAAAAAATAATGTGAATTTTTTTTTTGGCTACTAAGCAAAAGTCTACACCTGTCCTTTTAAATTTTTGAACAAGACATCGCTCACATCTCTATTGTATCGCTGCTTGCGTTTCAGTTCAAATGATGTGTCAACTTTAACATTGCTTTAAACTGTCATGCCGTACTTGCCGTCGCTCTCCAGCCTCCGCCCCAACACTAGGGGATCCTTGTACCGTGAGAGCAGTGATTGCGAGGGCGATATTACGGCCCTGAATCTTCAGGGATCGTATTCATGGCCATCAGCAGTGATTTGTCAGGTATTAGTGTCATCTTCCATTGAGATTCGTATTGCAGACAAAAGCAAAGCTGTGTTAACACCGAGATTAGCATACAAAAACGTTAAAAGCATGAATATAGAGAGAAAGCTGGTTTTAAGATGACAACTCCTCGCAACCACTCCTTGTCAGTATTTTCCATTTTCTCGACGACACATAATCTTAAGTGGGACATTCAAAGCTCTTTCAGTCCGCACCTCCTTTCCTACTCACCCGTCATCCAATCTCCTTCCAACTGTTGCAATCATGTAAGCTTGTCTTCTAAAATTACTGTACCATGATGTTCCTTGTGAATGTTCACTGTCGCAGGTGCCTGTCAGCTGTCGGCTTATCGCTACCTCGCAGACCGTCGTCTTGTTCCGGTCATTGCCTTGCATATCACTCACTCACTCACTCACTCACTCACTCACATGATGGTTTATGTGACCACACCTACATCACAGAATAAAATATCGACAAAAACATTATTCCCTGCAAATGACGTCTTTGACACAGTCCCCATTCTGTCTTAATGTGAATCACGTTATTTTTCTCCACCCTGTCTATGACAGCCTTACTTGTGTATTGCGTCGTGTTGTTACGTGCCAACAGCTGCATTTTGAAAGTATAAATCTAGATATTAATACTTTTGTAGAATTGTATTAAACTTTCACTGCCTCTCTCCCTGTCTGTAGGCTAGTCTGCCATCTATGTACCCTCATGTCTACGTGTTCTCCAGTCTACCTCGTGGCCATGGACAAAAAACTCATTCAAAGAGAACTTATAGACAACTGCCAATCTGGCTGTACGTCAGTTTCCATTTTTCTTTCTCTTGTAAAACAAGCCGTCGTACGTTTTAGGCCGCTGAAATTAGGCGTATGCATAATGGACTGTCAGAAATGGATGCTCTGGCCACGAATTTACTTGTCAAATCTGAAGTCAGATTATGTGAATGTGATTAAAGGAGTCAGTTCACTGATTCTTTAGAGTGAAGCTTCTGCCGTTAGAAACCTCCTCCCGCCTCCCGCATTAAGAAAAAAAAGGAATTACAGCACTCTAAGAGTTCAGCTCTGTAATATTAGAAATCTCAGTATAGATCTTTATGTCCAAATGAGGTTGCCATGTAATATGGAAACATATCTAAAACTATTTTTTTCTTTATTGCAGACCGACCTCCCAGCCACAGTCCTGATTTGGCCGGAAAAGGGAAGAGGAGACTCCTACCTCGGACACCGGTAATGTGAATCTAGGGACAAGACACATCCACATTCAATGATCAAACAGTAATACCTTGAAACTTCCAGCACAGAGATGTATATGGAGCAAAAAAAAAAAAAGTTCAAATCTTTACATACCATTTCTGTCAAGTGATAATTCATAGCTTGCTCATTAACAATGGGATCTGTTGCCATTGTAAAACTTCCATCAGTGCATTGGTGCTGAATGCAAGTTTAGTAAGATTTAACAGGCAGAGTTAATGTAATTCTTACGATGATAAGAGATCTCATCGTAAATGTGCACGCTCTTAAATATCTCAGTGAAATGAGAATGAGAGGATGTTGCATGGTGTGTCTTGCACCTTAGACTTGACTGTTGCTAATGTGAAATCATTGGTACAGAAATCGGCCTAATCGATGTATTTAAGACAGAATGTGTACCTTTCATAGGGAATCAGTAATAATGTGCTTCCGTTTGATGCAATATTTCAAGAAATATTTTAGATGAAAGAAATGGTGTATTAGATAATTAGTTTTCAAGTGAGTTTTACATTCAAGTACTGTGGCCAGTGTCAATCCCAATGCGCGGGCTCAGCAAACAAAATGACTCTAGTTGAAATACATCTTCGTGAATTCCGGAATTGAAACACTGAAACTATAGGATATTCAAGACTGTTAGATAAATTTAATATAGAGATATAGAGCAGGAGCTTTGCTATGAGATAAGATAAGATAAGATAAGAATGACTTTATTATCCTTAGAAAGGAAAATTGCCTTGGCTGTGGTACATGAGAGTAAATAATAAATAATCAAATAGTCTAAACATAGTAGTACATAACTCATTACAATACAATACTCAGACTAACTCACATTCATGCATACTGCCATACGATTCATAAATCAGGTTACAAACTAATCACAACAATAATCACTCGTTCACTTCACATGTTAGTCTCATACCCCCTCCTCCCTCCCCCACCACTTCTGGCCATTCTCACTGTGAGTTTACAGTGCAGTGTGCCTTTTTTTTTTTTTAAAGATCTACTGTGACGGAGAGTCCCTCATCACTCTGACTGAATGCGGCACGAAAGAATTTCTGTATCTCTCTGTTCTGCAACACAGGGACAAAAGTCTGCCGCTACTGATGTTTTATATTTATTAAATAGAGGATGTTCAATATCAGAGAGAATTTTATTTACTTTGTCGACAGTCGCTTTCAAATACAGCTGATCAATAGATGGCAACGTGACATGCATTATTTTTCCAGCTTTTTTAACAATGCTATTTATTTTGTTTTTATCCCTGTTTGAGATGTTACCGGCCCAGCATGTAATTCCAAACGTAAAAATGCTTTTGAGGGTTGAAGTATAGAATAACTGAATGATTTCATTTTGTATGTTAAAATGTTTGAGCCTGCGTATGAAATACATTCTTTGATTTGCTTTTTTATTAATCTCATCAATATGATGGTGCCACGAGAGTTTATTGTCAATAGTTACGCCTAGATATTTATATTTAGCTACGATTTCCACGTCTTGGTTATTTATTGTCGGGTGGAATTTGAGATTGCCAGGCTCGAGCTTGATTGTGAGGTTTTACTGTACTTACAAAGTGTCACATTACACGAAAAGATTGTTTGAAATGTCAGCAGCACGTAAACTCCCACCAGAATCTGGCAAAGCGTTTTCATTTCTTGATATGGTGGTCTGTATTCAATAAGCTTCTTGATATCGATATGAGAGATAAACTTCACAAAAGAGACGCAGATATTCTTATTCAAATTTTTGGTCTTCTGGCCTTCTTCGGGAATACCAAATGATACACTTAACAAAGACAAGGTACAGCTTATAAACGGACGTTACACTTACAATCCACAGCCTATATTTAAATTGAAAAAGTTGTAACAATATAGCTGCTTTCCAATGAAACTTGCAACAACTGTAGATTACATCTGTCTGTTAGTTTGCTTAAAATTTGTCACAGTCTCTACCAATGAGTAACTATAGATCTTATTATTCCAGGTTGAAATAAAGCGAGGTGTCCGGAGAGTGAAGGGAGAAGTTCAGATCAAGCTGCTCTACCTCCCTAGTCGGTCAAGTTTGTCTATTACAGTCCTGAGAGCCAGAAACTTGATGTCACCCAATCATGTTGAAACGAGCAACCCAAGTCCTTTTGTTGTGATATGTTTGGTGCCTGGGAAAAGGTAAACTATCTTCTACAGTAAATTCTGCAGGGGTATTCTAAATTCCTAGTTGAAGAAAAATAACTGCGTGTTTTGTCTAAGGTTGTCTGTTTTACTGATAGATTAAGATTGGAATTTCATACTTCAGTGACCAACTCCAAAAAGTGGATTTTTTCTACTCTGTCTTTTCCCTCCTCCCCCCCCCCCTTCCAAAACTTAATTTCAGAGTTTAATAAGTTCATTAATTTAAATCCTATACTGCTGAATTTGACACATATTAGCAAACTGACATAGTCTGCTAATGCCGCAAATTTCAGATGTCTAGGTGTCTGAATTGCGTTTAAGACAATGACCCTACGACATCTTTTTTTGACATGTGTTTTTAATTTATGCATAATGACAAAGGGATTGGACCTAGATCAACAAATTTGCAACAAATTTAAATAGTATCTATCTGTTAATGCGCTTAAAATGTTGTTTCAGTATCTTTTTAACTCTCAGATTTAAGTAAACTTTTTGGGTCCATGTGGAATATGAGTCATTCATATAGCATGCTATAGAAGTCTGTAGCTAATGCTCGATAATTTTACTTCTCTTCTGCAGTGGTCGAGACAGTATGGAAACTGAACTACAAACTTCAGACAGTCATCCAGAATGGGAACAAACTTTTCTTTTGGATGGCATCTCACTGGCAGAGGTAAGCCGGTCACAGAATGTTTTAATATCATCATGATTGTATTTTTCTACAATTTTTTTAGTTCTAACGCTTTAAACAGCATTTTCATTCTCTTTAAAAGTAAAGCATAGATATTTTTGATGTGCATTTTACGAGTTTCATGTTTTTAAACATTCGATATGCAAACAGAACATCAGCCAAAGTTATCAGCTCTTGTTTAAAAATGTTCTAACTGGAATTATTCAGTTTTATCAAATGGCCCCAAGAAATTGTTTCCCAAATGCCATACTCTACTCACCGCTTCTCATTGGTTGGTGGCATGCCAGGTAATCCTCCAAGTTAGTGAAACGGGAAATCTCTCTAAATCTTTAATATAAAGGTGGAGGGAGGGGTGGGATTAGTTTTTGGCTTCAGCACCTCAGCGACATCCTACTGCATTTGTGACTATCATGAAACTTGCAGTGCTTTCTGTCGTTTCTGTAACTATGTTTCAAAAGTCCTTTGCTGGTACTGTGCGGGAGCTGAGAATATATAATTAAAATAATAGAATTGTCCAGTCGCCTCTGCTTAATCATCTTCTGTATAATCACAACTTTCATGTGACAGCAACATCTTTCACATAATAAAATGCTATATTTTGGTTTAAAAATCAACAGGTAATCATAACTCCTTTTAATCGCAATTTTTTTCACGTTCTCTGCATAATTGCAACACTGGAGACTGTACTACGAATCCAAATATACTACAATCTCCACCTTCCTGTTGAAAGTAATTGTGGTCAGAACATGGCAATTCAGTTGTCATTAGAATGCCGAAGAGTAGTCTCCCACCCTTATGCAACATTAAGCTTGAATGAAGATTGTAACATAATTATTGATTCCAGAGACCCATTGACAAAATGTCAGATTTGAACGATAGGCAGACCTGTGTTTCTATTTTGGATTCATTTATTGATGCAAATGTAAGCTTTTCAATTTTTGTTTTTTGTTTCTGGCCTAATGAATATTCTAAATTTCACAAAAAACATTTGACGTTATCACTCTAATTTAGGCATCTCATCAGAATATAATATTATAAAAATCTCAGATATGCATTGAAAAATCATGCAACCAGATTATTCTGTCTCATCTGCACGTCATGTGTCAGATATGTCTCCTTGAAAGCCTGTCTATTCTCCATTGCCATTGCCAATAGCCCTGCCATTCTTATGAGCTCAAAATATTATTATGCAGTGTCTCCTGTGTCTTTTTTTTTGTTTGTTCATTATCATTTTTATCTCTCCCCCTTTCTTCTAATGCGGTCTCTGAGATGATCTTTCCTTTTCCTACCTCGTCTCTGCATCTCTGCACGTAAAACTTTTAAAAATTATTTACATATTCAGAGTAAATGTTTACCTGATTGTCTCCCTGCTGAAAGGCTTTGATACATAGTAGTTATGCTTGTTTCCTTCCATACTTTGCTAACTACAGTTATGGGAACATCAGACGATTGACAGTGGGAATAACATCCCCTCGACATGATTAGCACTTCTGGACTGTCTAATGTTACGATCAGCTTCTTAGGCTTTACACTGGAAATGCTAGTAATTTTCACCATAGCCCACTCCTGTAAAGTGCTAATCAGTATGACATAGTCTTCAGGAAAGAAACTAGTCAGATGATCAAGTTGCCATCATACTGGGGCTTCAGATATATACATTTATTTATTACCTGTATTATTAATCTAGATTTTCAGTCTTCTTCTCTTTTCCCCCATGTTCTGTTATCCTTTCCTTCATCTCATGCTCCTCCCGCTGTCAGCCTTTCCTACATACAAATGTTCTTGATCAGGTTTTCAAGATCACGGAAGTACAATATAGGGAAAGAAAATGCCAGACTTCCAAACCCTTACACTCTGTAGCTCCACCCTCTCCCAGTCATGTTAATTCTCCTCAGACCTTGAGTAAAACATTGCAAGAATACGACAAAATTAGTAAGAAGTTGCTGCACCATCGAGTTTTGGAATAAATTATATATGGGAATAAATTTCATCGAATCATTAATAACTGCCAACACACTCATATAATTAGCAGTACGGGAAATGGTTGCCTCACATCAAATAAGTACTTTCTGTGGATGATATAATGTATACATATGATGGCAACTCCAGGTGAAGTGAGTTGTGGTGTTAATCAGTAAATATGGAAAGTAAAGACAACTGTTTGGAGATCAGCATATTACAGATATTTTGTGGTCACAATTATGTAAGGCGATGTTTACACGCAGGCACACTAGGTCACTATAATCTTTATTTTTCTTCTGTGGTCCAAGTCATGCAAACAATTTGATAATTAATTTGTACCAGGAACTGATACGTCAGGCGCAGGTCAGTCTCATTGTGTTGAGATTAGGTTCTTAGGGTTGGGCCAGTGTTAACAGCTTTCATGCAACCTTGTGAAGGACAGTCCAGTAGTGACAATAACATGCTCTGGTGTTTAGGGCTGGCTTCGCACAGACATAGGTCTGCTAGTGAAAAATCAAAATTGAAGACTTTTGCTGAAATATATGATCCTCACGAGGTCATAGTATTTTGCTCTCTACGAGCATAATAACTCAAGTCACGTTTATCTTGTTTCAGGTAGTGAGCAAATCTCTCCAGCTGACTGTTTGGAGTTACGAAGACAGGTGTGACCTTTTCATTGGTGAAGTGTTGCTAGATTTGGTTCAGGCACAACTGGACAACCAGGTATGTTTGCATAACTGTTATTTATTGTTTATATGTGACCCTTGTGAACAAAACCTTTGAATTTGATATTGCAGTTTGGTGTATAAATTTTAGAGCATCACTACAAAGTTGTACTCAGAGCTCAGTTTATACCAGGAGTTTAACTGTCGTAATAAATCCTTCATATACCTTATATGTTGCCATCACACCTGAGACAGTCTTAGCACTCATGCAGACAAAATGTATATTAAGTATTGTCATTTTGCCTAAACACATTTTTTGACTCTGCATGAACCGAGAGTGCAAAAATGTCGTAATAACAGGATATGAAGTATAAATTAACAGTTCACAACCGAACTGATCACTTGAAGACAGTAATCTCCAAATTCGAGCCTGACTGTCCTATTATTTTTATTTAATCTTGTCTAAGATCTTTAAGGCTGGCAAAAAATAATTTGATGAGGTATGGCAAAGGCAAACAAATAAGCTGCTGCAGTGAATACGAATGTTAAATGCACTTAGATATATAAAGAACTTCGGATGCTCCAAGCTACTTAAATGTCATCATTTAAAGTAAGCACTGACTCTCATATACACAAACATGTATTTACGCAGATATTTACAAAAGCACACATTTCTCTTGAGAAGGTGAAAGATATGCTCATGTTTGCAGAAATATTAGATATAAAATGTTGCATTATCGTCAAAATGGAAACCTTAAAGTTTTATGACCTTTGGAAACAATGACTAAAGCCTACAAGATGGTAGTAACCACTGTCACTAACAAAGTATAATATATTCCAAAGAATGCATAGAATGCATCAAAGTTGGTGTGTATATGATACTGTTCAGGGTTATGTTATTCACATCAACAATATCAATTCTGTCATTGGATGCTGAGATTGAAATAACTGGGCTGAGGTGTGAAATAACATGTATGACACATTTTGGATAACAACATTAATCATCCTTGACACTGAGATTGTGAATCAGAATAAGTGAGGAATACAGGGAAAACACATGAAGAAATAATTATCAGTCTGTTTGGCCATCTGAGTAGTGGCTGCCGCATATCTTTTATGGTGCGGGTGACTAGCTGTAATCATGTTCTGTCATGTGATAGGAAGAAATATGATCAAATGATATTTTTATCATTCTGTTAATGATTTGTTGCAAATGTTATATATATATATATATATATATATATATATATATATATATATATATATATATGTATAT
>JAWQUT010000686.1:161728-177236 GCA_033807755.1 Ellobium chinense
AATCCTTTATGGTGTTTGTTTGTTACAGTTTCATGTTATCTCTGTCGCCATGTCTGTCTGTCTGTCTGTCCGTGTCTGATGTGGCCACAGTATAAATTTTGTTCCTTGTTTCTGCTGCGTTTTATGGCCTTCTGCCGTCTGTCAGTCACAATTTGTTACCATTGTCCATGTTGTCTATCATTGAACTATCAGGCAATTGTCCAGTTTCTGTTACATACAAGCATATTTGTCTGAAAACCCTCCATGCAAAAATGGCGTGCTTGCAGCACATTAAACAAGTCTCATAGTGATAACTGGCTTTGATTAGTCTGTGTGTATTGTGAAATATACTGAATACCAAAAGTTTAGAGCATCCCATAAAGCTTGTAGTAAGCATGTCTTGAGTGTATCATAGTGTCAGTCTAACAGGGATATTTATGTTGCTACATCATTCTAGCCTCAGTGGTACAGTTTAGAGGAACATGATGAAAATAGCGCTCCACTGCCCCAGCGCAGGAGCAGTCACTCAGCAAGCATGTCGGCAAGCTGGACCAGTGGTTCCTTCAGGGGCTCGACTACCATAAGTCCCACAATATCACCTGAAGTGCCTTCTCACCGCCATCATCGGCACTCACCTTCTTCTATAGGTAAGCAGACAGAATTGTCATTTCCTGAAACAGCATAGAAGATAGTTTTGTTTAATGAGAAACAATCAAGGGAAAGTAAGTGGCCATATCATTTTCAGGCTTTGAAATTTAGATGTAAAAAGATATGACCAGGATAACACATATTCAAGCAATTCTCTGAAGTCCATATGTGTATTGGTCGCTTAAGGCATCATCTTTATCATCAAATCTCTCTTTCCCTCATTCCTGTCACACATGAGGATGATCAAATCTACATGACTAAAGATTGTTTCTTGCTCTTCCATTTGACAGGCTCTATAAATGTTTCCCCCGTGCCTTTTGGAACTTCTCAAGTTGGGTCAAGAGAGTTCCACCTTAACAGTGGTGAGTATTTGAGGACCGGAGAGGATTACAGTTTGGAAAAATGTCCTTAGTCTATGTTTTTAATGGGCATGTCTTTATTTTTACAGAATCACTGTTTATATCAAATATCAGAACTATCAATGCTTTGAGAGAATTGAGAATTACGCAGATGGAATGATAGAGACTATTATGCTTTATCCAAGGGTGCCAAAAGTTGAATTTTACAAAATGTAATGTATATATCACCACCCACAAATAAAACTGGTGTTAGCCCTTCAAATCATTATTGAATTTATGACAGTATTAATTCCCGGCAGTTTTATATATGTCCAGTTGTCCATGATGTACATTATGCAGCCTCCATAACTCTCTGTGGTGAAAATTCGGCTCTCCTTCACACTCGTGGAGAACAACCGTTAATGTTATTACTTAAGATCACTTTTACATCCAATCAGGATCATGTGCCTTTACGTTCTGTTCTTGCTGATTAGTTGTTTTATTTTGCCTCCAGTGTCGCAGCCTGACAGCTTCACCACAAAAGTGAGGAAGAAAATGCGCAACACAGTCTCCAAAATGTCTACATTGTCCCTTATAGAAAAGAAGGAAAACACTGGTAAGTGAATCAAAAGATTTGTGTAAGCAAATATGAACATTATAACAAAATGAAAGGCGAAGGCTATTAGTAAAAAGAGTTACAGTGTGTCATAGGAGGTTAGTAGATGGGTGTACTATATATATGACATTTCATCATTTAAAATACGTACCAAGTAACCAGTTTACTTTTTAAAGTAGTTGAAGTATTCCTGAAAACAATAAAATACGTACCAAGTAACCAGTTTACTTTTTAAAGTAGTTGAAGTATTCCTGAAAACAATGTTCGAATTCTTAATACTCTTGTTCAGTACTTCAGGACATAATAAGATGTTCTAGCATCTATTACTCACTTTATGTGATGTTTAACCTCTTCCAGGTTCTGATGACAGCACACATAATGAGATACTCCGTCGTTTGTCAGACAAGAGTGATAGATGTCACTCAAAAAGCCCAAACTCTCAAAGAAGAGTGCATAACTCACGTAAGTATTTGCAGATAGTTGGTAGCAAATAATGGCGACTGTAAATCCTAGCGATGTTTGATGTTCCATTTTGATGACATGCTGCCACACTTTCGTAATCAACAGGCTGAATCTTTAAACCATATACTACATCTTCCAATTAATTGTTAAGAGTGGACTTCAGCCTGAACAAGCACACACTATAGCTACCAGTAAAAAAAGCAGCAAAACTGGCGCAAATATTAGTGAAGTTGATGAAGATGATGACGTGAACTCCTGTTTGATTCCGATTGTATGATTCCCAAAATTTCTTTTTGACAGCTTCCTCCTCAAAACTTTCCTCCTATGAAACACAATTTTTGAATATATGAAGTTGGACAATTATTTTGACATGAAATAAGACTTCCCAGTCATGGAGCATGGAAAAGAAATTACTCTAACCTAATACAATGTTCATTGTCCAGATCACAGCATGGATCTGCTTGCCCCACCCCAGCCACCAAGTCGCACCAATAGCAGCTCCAGCTTCTTCTACTCTGATGATGAAGAGAGTCATGGCAGATTCAGGTACTGTAAAGAGAAACTCACCCCACTGGTGCTTTGCATGATTCACATACCCCAGAATCTGTCTACTTTAGAAGAGCTTAGTGCACAAGTAACTGAATCTGTTTATCAAGAGACAGACGGACAGACCGAATGTAGAGTGCTCTCTCCTTCTAACTCATTCACATGCTCAATCATAAATTCTATCTGCCCTATCAGCTGCCGCTCGTGACTGGCACGTCACAGTACAACATCTTCTGAGAAAAATACATCTTTGTCTGTTAGATGATGTTGTATTGACATAAAGATCCCTTGTTGGTGCAATAAATACTTAAAATGGCAAATGCTTAGGAAAATTCATGCATTTCAATGGAGTCTACTTTGAATCAGTGAAATAAAAACACTATCCTGTCAGACACTACCGATTTATGTCAAGGGACATAACTGTGTTTTGGAAGTGCTCCCAATAGGCAACATGGTTGAACATTAGGTTATTTCCCTTGCACTATATGGCTATCAAGATCATTAATTTGGGGTTGCTTTACCTCTCAGACTATAGAGTTAGACTTTCGGTGAGTGATTTTGCTAAACCAAATTAATGCTCCCCATTTATGAGAACTGAACATCCAGGGCTCGGGGATGGGAGAAGAAGTATGGACATCCAAAAACCAAAGAAACTCTAAACTTTACATACCCCTGCCATTGTTCATAAAAATAATTGGGAATTTTTGCTGGGATTTTTGGAATTCTCCATTCAGGACAACCACTCCTTGACACTCCACATTCTGCAACATGTAAAACTATTCATGCGGCAACAGATTTCTCTGAATTAAGTGACATCAGAAGTAGAATGAAAAAAAAAAACTTGAAGAGTTTCATGTGTAGTCATAAATGAAATTCTGCAAGTGATATTCAGATCCACATCAACTTTTCTGTCATGAATTTTATTTGATGCAGAGCAAATTATCATAACTGTTCCTTGCCTTTGGAGATTTTGGGCTTCAGATTTATAATTAAAACTTTATTTTTCTATTTAGCATCTCTACAAATCCTGACCGTCCACCACCGGAGGGTGATGACATAACATCTATTCTTGGCCCAGGACAGATTCCTCCTAAACCCTCAGCTGGTGAGAAATGCATTCACATTTGCTCATTCATGATTCTGTTGGCAAAGAAGATCAAGGAAGAAATGAATACTAGTCAGCCTAATTTTACAGATTGAAATGTCTTGCACATCTTTTTACTCCTCTGAAACTGTAATTACAGGACGTTTTTAGTCTAAAAGCAGTAATTGCAGAGTTTTGTAGTAGTGGGGAAAATCTGAATTGGTAAACATCACTGTTCATCATCATAATCATCATTATTACTATCACCATTACCATCACGATACAATTATTAACACTTGGGCACCACAGTTGCAGTATTGCAGCCAAGTAAACTTTACTTTAGTGTACCTGTGTCACAAAATTACAACTGTGAATTTGCATTATGAAAGGGACCTTAGGACAGAATTTGTAATAACTTGGTAAGGCTGGAGTATATAAAGTGTTAATATTACTACACCACCACACCTTAACTTATGCAATACAATGCTGCTACCTCTACAGAAACTTCTGTATGTGGAGATATCAAGCTTGGGTTCATGGTCTCTAAAGGTCAGCTGGAGGTAGACATTATCTGTGCTGCAGGACTTCACAAATCAGGCCAAACCCAGCCCCCAGGTCAGCATTATTATTATGTAAAATGTAATTCTAGCATATGCACCCATTCTATGAAATGGGGACAAACTGCCAACTCATTATGTATCTTAATGTCAGTGTTATGTATGAGGTGGCATTTCCACATATTTTTTAGGGAACATGGATGAGATGTAAGGAAGTAAAGTTTTTACTTGAAAGTATTAATGATGTGCTCAGAGCAATAAAAAGCAGATCAAAATAACGTGAAAAGTGCATACATTTAAAGTGAAAACCTTAAGAGTAATTTAGGCAAAGTCACATGAAGAATGCAGAGGAAGAAGAAGAAGAAGAAGAAGAAGAGGAATGTGAAGGATGTTGAATGTGGTAGACAATAAGAGTTTCATGAAATAATTAAGAAAACTAAAATTACAGACAAGTATTTTGCCAAGTTTATCACTGATACTTAGGGAAGAATACACATTATTCAGCCCAGAAATTAGTGAGGTATTTCTTTTGTTAAACTAGTGGCACAGACCAAAACAGTGCAACCCTTTAAATCATTCTTGTTAAACTCTCAAGTGTTTCTATCTCTCAATAGTTTAGGGTGGAAAGATGTATGTACTCATGGCAGTAACTCACATTAAAAAAGAGTGTATCTTGTATTATCACATTTATCCTGAGGCCACAAGTTTTTATGTTCCCTTGAAGGAGTTCCTCCACGATAAATTTCATGCTATTTTGATCAAATGCCAGGGTTATGCTGAATGTCCAAAGATCAAAATATCATATTGAATTTGAGCACCTCTTGAGTACCTCCTGTCTGATCTGTTTTGTAAATACATGTATTCGATCTGAACTGTTTCACATGTCACCATCTGCAATTTACAGATACTTATGTAAAGACGTACTTAGTGGAAGGAAAGAAGGTCATACAGAGGAAGAAGACCTTTATTGTGAAAAGCTCATTTGATCCAGTTTATCGCAAGAAGATCAAGTACTCTGCTTGCAATGTACATGGAAGAATAATGAAGGTATGATCACACAGATTTCTTGATACTTTATTCTGATACTTGAGTACCGGTCTAAATTATGTAAACAGTGCAACTAGGTCACTGGTCAAGAAATTCTTGGATACTGTCCGTGGTTAAATTTTGAAGTCAACAGTCACATGGTAGCTTATTGCCAAGGTAAGAAAAGCATTTTGTTGTTTTGGTTACAGAGATTCAGTGAGTTGACAAATGAGCAGAAAACCTCATGTATCCTTTGGCACATCCTTATTACAGGCATATGTAGGAACAGGTGGAGCTTGTCTTGCCTACAGGGGAATTCTTTCCTTTTTACATCTGCCAGTGAATGGATAAGGTTGTATAATTGCATGTTATGTTGCAAAAAGGAACAAAAACTTCATTTCACTGCATGCTTTTTCCTTTTCCCTCACATACATCTAGTATCTACATAACTATGATATTGTTATGGCAACTTTGGGTATCCATTGCTGTAAACTGCATTCTCGTAATACATGATCTCTTCCAGATGAAGAGTTCTTTTTTTTGTTCCTTCTTTGTCATTAGTACTTGCTAAAAGTGAACCTCTTGAAATGAACAGATATCACTGGCCCCCTGAAGTCCAGACTAGGTAGCGTATACTGCATTTATACATTTGCTTGAGTTCTTTGGTATTGTAAGGAATAGAATTTAAAAAAAATACCCCAACACTTCACCTGACTCAGATATTTGGTTTCTTTGAATGTTTCAGATTGATATATGGGAGCGCACTGGCAGTTTTGAGAAGAAAGCTTGTCGAGGAGAGGTACTAGTCAGACTTGATGGCCTTGACCTGTCCAAGCACACCATGGCCTGGTACAAGCTTTTCCAGATGAATTCCACAGACTATGGCTCTGATGAGTTCCTCAACTCCTGGTGACATAGGCTCATGAACACAGCCACTCTAAGAGTGACTTTACATTTACGGCTTCATGCCATGCTATATGGGTGCTAAAGACAGGATTCACTGGTGTAAAGACTGTATTTGATGCAACATCTGACACCTAAGAAAATACATACCTAAGATCCATATGAGACTCTTATGGGTTTTTCATTCAGGCGCCATATTAACTCACTTGTGTTCAAGTTGTTACCCATGTGAAAACTAAATGTCACTTTCAGGCATTTGGCCCATTCAGGAATTTTGTCTATGACCATATCTCACATGATTTCATGCAACATGCCAACCTGGTATGAAACTGGGCCCATGTGGAACAAATATATAGGGCCAGTCTCAAGCCGGTTTTTCTGTTTTTGTATTGTGAATATTGGTCACTGAGACCTGTTGGGCATTGAACTGTATTATGCTGCCACAGTCCTTTGGCTCTGTAATTGTCTATGCTTGATAAACAGTGTAAGCTGCAATATGTATCTTGCCTGGAAGATATTTGTGCAGAATCGATTATGCTGATTTGATTCCAGTGCAGTGTACTTTCTCTGCTTGCTGCATTGCTTTCTCAGTGCTGCCTCTTAACAATGTGATGTGCCCAAAATTACAGAAAATACAGAAGTGTTTCATTGTGACAAGATTTGATATAGACTTCGCCATGCTCTTCCTGGTTTCCTGATTTGGCATTTTCTTTCTGCTTTTGAGAGAAAAATGGAGGAAAAATACTGATTTCTCGCTGGAGTAGATCTGTCATTTCCAAACTTTTTGGGATTTAAGATTTTTGAAATTATCACATTTTATTGACCTATGTTTCTGGCTGACAGTGCCTAAGTAAGACCAGTAGCAGATTATGGTTTGGTAAACAGGGGCCATTTTTGTGTCTGTACATGTTATATCACTATGAAGAAGTTTTTTATTTTTCAAGAAGATCTGATTTTTGCAAAAAGTAAACAATGACTGCCTATGAGGATCTAATTTTTTGCAAGGCCCATATGATGGTTTTCTCATATTTGTTTAAGCAAAGATGTCTAAAGTAATCCGGAGTGGTACTTCAGGACTGCTGTTAAAGATTATAGTGCCAAACTGGCAGCTTGCTTTATGTGGACTGAAGAATATCCAAATAATATGGAATAGTAACTAGAAATAAGCACATTGTGGGTTACTGCCCTTTACACAAAGTATTTATTAGTTGTAGACTCTTTGATATATTTTGAACAAAATTTTTGTTCAGAGAAACAACTTTTGTGAGCCAAATTTAATTTGAGAAATTCATAAAAACCAGATTCTTGTGAGAAAAAAGAAAGATGTCTTCAGTATGAACATGACTCACACGATATGAGGTGCATCCTTGTTTAGCGTATCACATCATGATAGGCTGTGTCACCTCTCTTGCCTCAAAAGTGTATGCTGTGATGTCGGCATCCAAGATGCAACAGATTACTTCTCTATGGATTGTTGGATGCAATGGCCTTTCTTGCCTCCAGATATATAGGGCATACATGAGTATTTTATGGGTTTATAGGAGAAATCCTATTTTAGCATGTCATGATCTGCTGTGTACATGATTTGTACAAACACAGTGGACTCTGCTACATTGCAGTCCATTTATCACAACCTCTGCTTAATCAGAAACATTTTCAAATGAAGAGTATACTATATATACAAACATCACTGAATAACTGCAACTCATTTAAATTGCAAACTTTTCAAATACACCTAAGTATTTACAGTTCAGTGGGATTGACTATAATTGCTTCACACAACTGGTGTGGCTCATTGAAATAAATGCCTCATGGTGCCTTGAAAAGTGCTGAATTACTATCATTGTCATGTTCACAAGATATGCTTGGCAATAGATATGTATTGATATCAAGGAAAAAGCACATCATAGTTACCTATACTCATGACTGAGAACAGCATTATGTACATAGTTTACAGTGTTTTGAGCTAATGTGCACAGACAGATACTTCATTAGTGACAGCATACTCTATCATAGATCAGTGTTAAGTTTTCCCACATCAGCTGCTAGAGAAACATTGAGCTGCACACTGTGTGGAAAAACTAGAGTGATCCTTCCAAGATGCAAAGTTTGGGCTGGGTGTATGAGACTAGCAAGATTCCAAGAGGTAGAGTACCTGACTCTGGTGCGAACGATCTTAGGGTTGAATTTATTAGCAAGGGAGGAAGGGGTTGGGGAGATAATACCTCCATGGGGATTTCTTACAGTGTTTTAAAGGTATCTTCCCCTCAGAGACCCTGTGGGATTTCAAACCTTGTTTCTGATCAAGCTGTAACTGTACTGAAAGGCACATGAAAATCTAGCTGGAGAAGGCCAGTTAGAACATAGGTACTACATTTCTGTGTCGTTGATTACAAGACAGTTCCCTTATTTTTTTTCTTTTCACAACATAATTTCTGGAAAAAGGGGAGGAAGAGGAATTTTTTTTTCATGCACCTGTGAATGTTTCTAAATTTAATGAAGATTATATTCAGCATACAACACTTCTGTGGTAACAGTTGTAAAGCAGCATGATCATTCCAGAACAAGGATATTTTTAAGTGCTCTTTCGTTCTTAAATGTCACCAGTATTGCCTACAACATTAAATTGTACAGAATTTTAAAAATCCTAAATGTTTCCTTATTTTGATGATGTCTCATATAGAAATTGTTTACAAGTGGTGATCTTTAAGTGTTGAATTCATTTGTGCTGTTAAAAACATTTATAATTAGTGATGTGATTAAGTGATTGGTATGGAGATTGTAGAACACAGGTGAATGAACTATGCGCTCAGGTTACAGCATATATATGAGGAATATTTTCTTGGAAAGTTGGTTTTGCTTTAGCTGCAAACAAAACATAGATCACCTGTGTTTTACGGCCTTTAAGTGTTATATTTGTATTGTTGTTTCTTGTGTGGAGGGAAATTTATGTTTCTTACTTTATTTGTTGGGCATCAAAGTCTTGCTATACAAATAAACTTTAAAATATATCATCTATAAAAATATCGGAATTTTGTTTCCTTCTTTTTTAGTACCACTCTTCTTTTGTTTTTTTCCTTCCTGCCTTCCATTCTCTCTTGTTTCTTTCATTCTGTCTGCCTTCTTTGCCTTCTCTGTTAGGGTGGATATGTTTTCATTTGTGTTCATTGTTGGTTGGTTTGTCAGCAAGATAATTACAGACCAGTTGGTTTGTCAGCAAGATAATTACAGACCAGTTGGTTTGTCAGCAAGATAATTACAACAGACCAGTTGGTTTGTCAGCAAGAAAGTTACAGACCAGTTGGTTTGTCAGCAAGAAAGTTACAGATCAGTTGGTTTGTCAGCAAGAAAGTTACAGTCTAGTAGGTTTGTCCGCAAGATAGTTGCAGACCAGTTGGTTTGTCTGCAAGAAAGTTACAGACCAGTTGGTTTGTCAGCAAGACAGTTACAGACCAGTTGGTTTGTCAGCAAGATAGTTACAGACCAGTAAAGATTTGTCAGCAAGATAGTTACATACCAGTTGGTTTGTCAGGTAGGAAGTTACAGACCAGTTTGAAAGAAACTTTGGGGAAATATTGTGTCTGTAAATTGTGATCAGGATCCGATCAGAATCAGACCTTGGATCAGAAAAAAAATAAATTATTAGCACTATTAAGGGAAGTAACTGCATAAAGTAATGAAATTTTCATTATTACCAGCCTTGTTGGTATATGAAACACGCTCGTCCCAGTCCAGGCCTGGTGAAAGTTGAAGTGTGTATGCATTATTGGAAGTTAGTCTTTGATTTCATATGTTAGTGCAACAGCTAATCTTGTAAATAGGCCTTACATCATGTTATGTGTACCTGCCTTGATAGATATTCTGCATTTTGTCTATAACAATACCCTCCCCCTTAATAAAATCCTGACTTTGTGTGTGTGTGCGTGCGTGCGTGCGTTCGTGCGTGCGTACGTTCGTGCGTGTGTGTGTGTGTTTGTGTGTGTGTGTGTGTGTGTGTGTGTGTGTGTGTGTGCGCGCGTGTGTGTTTCTTAAGACATGCCTTTTACTGAATACCCCTCTGTTTATTTGTTTGTTGTTTCTTTTGAAATAATTTTAAGATCTTACTTCTTGAACTTCTGTTTTATCTCTAAACTGGTAGATTTTATCAACAGTCTTCCTTTGGAGGTTCAGATATGAACTTAGACAGGGAACAGCTGAGTGTACATTGACAGAACTGTGTAATCATTTTAATACACATCTATATACTATACATGTAACTCACAGTTCAAAGCTAAATGCACATACACTTGAGGCAAATACAAACAAGAATGACCACCAGTGCAACTACATGTTCATGTTCATGTTCATACAAATCACTGCCCAAAAATAAACAAGCCAAAACCCAAATGACATTACCCAAATCTTTATTGAATGATGACAACAGCAATCTGACAGTGGTATGATAATACAGTGTAGATCTACTCCTAGGTCACTGAGGCGATTTGTTCTCATGCTTCAACCCTCTGTCTGTCTGTCTGTCTGTCTGTCTGTTTCACTCTCTCTGTCTACTCTTTCCCTCGCTCTTTCCTCGCTCAGTGACACACACTCTCTCTTGCGGACACCGTGCCTCTGTCTCATCCATTTTCAAGTGGCACAATGATCACTGTAACAAATGGCATGGATGGATGGATGGATGGATGGATGGATGGATGGATGGATGGATGGATGGATTGATGGAATGATGTGAATTAATGAACTAAGCTTACGCCAGTCACATTCTTGTTGCTCACCTGTGCTTGTAAGGGATACCAAACTTACGACAGTAACAAAATGTTAACCAGTCATTGTTCGACATAACAAACGTAAGGCATTAACAACTTGTTAACCAGCCATCAAACAGACCAAATTTAAGACAGTGCAAAATATTGAACATGAGGCAAGAATAAATTGATCACCATGTCTCCTTGTCAGATAAACCGAAGTCGTAGATCTATCAGCAGCAAAATATTTACCTCATACAAAACAAACCTAACTGATGACAATGATAAAATGGAAAAAACTACCTGTAACTGGCAGATACACCTGAATAGACTGGCAACAAAACTAAAGGTATCACAACAAAATTTGGCCAGGTAAATGAAACTCATGAGATATCTACATCTTGGCTGATGGAACAAACATAATTAATACAACGATAAGAAATGCATCTGATGAGATCTATGCAGCGCATTCCCACATTCAGGTGCCCAGAGTAATACAACACAGTAACTAATGCACCGTTATGTACTTTGGCGTGCAATCTTTCATGTCAAATAAAAAAACAACAACCTGCATCAGAGTTGCAAACTAAGGCATGTCCAAGGCAGACTCATCCAAAAAACAGGATTTTAGATCGGTTTGCCTTGAAAATACCTTGGTGTGCGACTCCTGTGCAGCCCTTCTTGGCTATGACGTGAATGTGTACACCACAAAACAAAATAGGGCATCAGTTTTGGGCTGCGTTTCACGTGTCTTCTTCAAGTATGAAATGACGTCATTTTGGGAATGAAACATGAAACTGGACGTTTATTCAAGTAAATGCCACCATTCTGTGAGCAGGATTGCCCGACTTCTTTTCGAGCGGAGTCAAATCCCATATGAAAATGCCAAAATATGCTTGGAAAGGCCTACTTAGCTGCCGTCTCTGACGAAAAAAAGAAATTCTATTGCATGTATGTGCCTTATTGTCATAAGATGGCAGTGAGATATCTACTGCTAACTGTCCTGATGTATGTAGAAATGTTACGATAATCTGGTATTTGACTCCGAAAGAGGCAATTTGGCAACCTTATAGATCCCAATTTTATTGTCTAACTCTAAAGCAACGCAAATGCCACGTTTAAGATCCACCCACAAGTTGTCTAGACTCCTATCATTTGGCTGTCTGAGACTGGTAAGACGAATATGAACGAAACAGAAACGCACCCATGTTAATGTATCACCTTAGGCACGTGACCAAAAAAACCCACACCCGTAAACGCTGCTTAGACCTCACTACCTTATACCGGTTTTATTAGAATCATATCACAACGATCACAAAACGAGGCCAGTGACTGTGAGAAACGCTTATGAAAATAATAAAATATTATTATCAGATAAATCAGATACACGACGAAGACAAATCGAACCAATTTCGTCTTCCTTCTGTGTGAGAAACACTAACCTTATGGCAATAACAGAATATTTTAGCATACACGCAGATGTTCATAATGGACTGCGAGATAAACAAACCCTAGAGGTTGCAACAAATTTACCACAACCTGTCCTCCTTACAATAGCCAGCTTTTGTTTCAAAGTTCGAATCTCCATTATGGTAGAAACATGCGTGCTTATTTTGGTATTTCCTGATGGTCGCCTACGATTATATGTGTACAGACTAGAATCAGATGTGAATTTCATTATCTAGTACATAGGCCTAACATGATGGCTGTAACACCTGAAAATGTCACATGCGTATGTTAACTTCAGTGCCGTAACAGTCGGTAAGAGATCCGAACTAAAAAATAAATACTCTTTAATGAACGACTCACGGGTTGTTTTCGTCATATGAGCTGATGTCTAACGTAAAAACGTCTGCTCGACGTTAGCAGCATAACTGAACCGTCAACAAAATATCATCGCTTAAAATAGGACCATACTACCTCCTTCTCCACCCCCCCCCCCCCCCCCCCCCNCCGCCACAAAAAGGAGCTTGGGACCCCTTCCCCACCCAGATCATCTTTTCTCCTCCTCCTCTTCCTTTTCTCTTTACCCGTTTTCCTCCTCTTTCCTACGAGGTTCCCTTGATTCTTGAAACTCCTGCAATTCGTGGGCGTCGTAGGTGTCACATCAGTGGCCATTATATGCATAACCCATACGTTACGTATTGCATTAACCACGGTGAACACTACTAATGTTTTGGGAGTTTCCCGTGGTTACCGCAATGCGTTAACTAACGTACGGATTATGCATACGGCCACTGGTCCTGGCTTAAAAGTCAAAAAGGTGGCTTAACTTCATTATAGATATGTGGCTTACAATTTTAAAATGACATAATAACTCGCCTATTGAAAAATTACAAGAGAAGCAAAACATTGTTTTATTATGCTATCAGCCATAACACAATCTTCATTTCGTGAAATTTCACAGNTTTCCTCCTCTTTCCTACGAGGTTCCCTTGATTCTTGAAACTGCTGCAATTCGTAGGCGTCGTACGTGCCACATCAATGGCCGGATGCATAATCCATACGTTACGTATTGCGTTAACCACGGTGAACACTACTAATGTTTTGGGAGTTTCCCGTGGTTACCGCAATGCGTTAACTAACGTAAGGATTATGCATACGGCCACTGGTCCTGGCTTAAAAGTCAAAAAGGTGGCCTAACTTCATTATAGATATGTGGCTTACAATTTTAAAATGACATAATAACTCGCCTATTGAAAAATTACAAGAGAAGCAAAACATTGTTTTATTATGCTATCAGCCATAACACAATCTTCATTTCGTGAAATTTCACAGAGATAATGTTTGTTAACACAGTCGATTACTGTAAAGACTAACCAATACAGTGACCGGGAAAGCTAAAAAGCTTAAGTGGAAACCGTTTCGAGAGACTTATTTCACATAAATGCCACACAGACGCAAAAGTATTCAGAAAACTACCACAACAAATGAATACATTCTGATGATTTGAATGAAATCGAACAGAAAGTCACAGGCGAGTTCAAAAAAACATTAATTTTGACTATAAGCTTACAGCGCGTGGCCATAGTCTCTACTTCTGTAGTAATTTAAAAAAAAAAAAAACCACTCGATTTTCTTTCTAATGTCTTAGATCCAGTTCTACACAAGTAAATCGGAAGAAGCCTACTTCTAAAAACACAATTTGTAAACCATTTAATTTTCTTAAAGTCTTCTTTCATTCAGGTCAACTGGAAATGCTTTTATCTCGATCCGAGACTTAAGTAAAATCAGAATAACATGAAATTTACCCGCAAGTTGACTTTAAAGTAGCTTAAAATATGAATTAGGATTTTTTTTTTTTAATCTTTCCAAACTGCAATAATACTACTTTGACTTTTAAGCAACGATATTCATGTATAGAGATAATATTGTATATGATGAATGTGTTACATATTGTAAAATGAACCACTGACTCGGCATTCACACAGTTACATTGATGAGCAGATTTAGTGTATTAATTTTTTAGTTTTGCGCTGCCAAAATGGTTAAGGCGTTTAACATCAGATAAAATGGTTGTGGGTTCGAATCTGATCATGAAGAAAGTTATTTTGAATATTTTATTGTATGTTCTTGCCCGGGTCTCGCCCGACCTGCCTATACAATGGATACCTAGCTGCAGACAGTGAACTCTTGCTATCTATATCTTAGTGATGTATTGCTGATGAAGATCTAGGTCCAAACTTTATGTGGGCATACATTTCATGTTTATTTTGTTTAGGTGGCTGGGGCGGGAGGGAGGGGNGTGAGGGAAGGGAAGTGAGGGGGAAGTAGATAAAAGTTATATATATACAAAACAAAAACAAAATGGTTAGACCTATGTACTTGCGCCGTAACTTACAAATACATTCTATTATCTTTATCTAGGAGATGAGTAGAGTGCACCGCACTATGCATTTTGTTCTGCCTTAAGTTATTTAGAAACCTCGACAGCTGATGGCTTGTTCACAATAGGTTTGCAGATTTACAAAAACCACGAAGCAGAAACTAAAAGGTCAGGAGGCTTGGTCACCTCGCGTGTGGTTTGACAGTTACCATTCTTTGCATTTGAAGACAATACCCGGAATGACTTTTCCATTTCACCACTGCTTTCCCCTCACCACATGTAGCCTACATTAAGGTAAGGGGATGCATGCACCCTGAATCGCTTAAAAAGGTGAAATCGCATGGGGTGACAAAAATCAAAACATGGTGAAGTTAACTTAGTTGGCTTCGCCTGGAAAGGGCTTAACAAACTGTTATAGGGGAACATGTTTACACTGTATATTTCCACAGACCTTTGTTCTTATATTCCTATATTCCCACATAAAAATCTTTCCCCATACTGTATGGCCTAGAACTGGATAAGGCAAAGTATGGCGGATCTGGACTGGAATAGAACGTATGATATGATATATACAGAGAAATGTCCATTTAATGGCACATTGTCAAATACATGGCCGGTTTAGGCTATAAAGCAGGGCCTATAAAGTCACGATAGACATCGTTTTATATTGTTCACTGTCATAATATTATGATGAAATATGCGTTGATGGGCCAATGTCCAAGAACATCCGACCGTGGGAACATAGGACTGTGGGAATGTAATGTTCACCTTCTCCTCCCTCCCG
>JAWQUT010000686.1:184736-198424 GCA_033807755.1 Ellobium chinense
GTGAGTGAGTGAGTGAGTGAGTGAGTGAGTGAGTGGGTGGGTGAGTGGGTGAGTGAGTGAGTGAGTGAGTGAGGTAATCTAGTCATAAAGAGATCACTAACTTATACTATGAAATTCTGGCCTTCATTTTTTCTCAAACATATTTCCTGTGGGTGGAATAACATTAGTATTGTTTTTAGCTTGCTTGGCCTAGTTCACAAAATTATAGTCTCAAATCCTAGTTGTCAAGTGGAAAATAGGGACATAAATTCGATTTTGTTTCACCTACGTAGACAATGTAAGGTCAGTCGGTCAGGCACTGCTGTACATAGTGGGCGTCATCGATTTCGGACTCATATTATTTTCCTTGATTATATTTCCACCAGGTTGCTATCTTGCCCTGGCTTTATTAAATAAACACTGAAAATAATATCTCCGGACACTAAATTATATGTCTGTACCAATATTTTGGCGGAATCAAATGAACATCATAGGTTTATTTTGCTACGGTTTTTGTCAGTTCTTTTCTGTGCACTTTGTAAACCTACATCCGGGATTGCTAATATAACAACTTACCTGACTCAGTCACAATCAAATCCGGAATAATAAGAATCATTCATTCATTCATTCATTCATTCATTCATTCATCCATTCATTTACTACTAGTACTACGATTACTACTGATACTACTGCTACTTTTACTACTACTACTACTATTACTACTTTTACTACTACTACTACTGCTACTACTACTGTAAATGATTAGGAAGCATTAAAACGTGTACGGACGAATAGCTTATGAAGAGAAGGAGATAGAAAGAGAGAAAGAGAGAGCATTTGGTTGCTGTGTGAGAATGGACATGGTTGGCAGTCGAATTGTGAACGCGGATGGCTGGCACGATTTATAGTAATGGAAAGACTAATGTGCGACAGACAATGGTACGAAATGAGGTACGAATAGATAATTCGTAAATATTTTTGAGTGTATATTGATATTCAGTATTGGCACATATGCCCATAATAAACAAAACTGTTAAAATGTTAAATTACTACTACTACTACTGCTGCTGCTACTACTGATAACAACAACAACAACAACAACAACAGTAATAATATGCTATTATAAATCAAGCCCATATGTGGGTTACACTGAGCCAGATTTATCGGCTTCTTCTTTGGAGGGATCGGTGACAGCACTACAAGACAACTGGCTAGAGTGCGCTAGTTGCCGTAGTGCGTTCACAAATCGAGCCTAGGAATTGCCAATTATGACGTCTTTGTTGGTCCTGTGACGTCGGGTATGTCATCGTAATGGCGGCGATATTGGTGCTGTACGTTTGCACAGGCTCGATTCGAGGTGCGGTCCAACAAGCGTATTGCTCTGTATTGGCACTTGTCACAGACCGGTTCTTCCTACTGACCCTTTGCTCCCATATCTTCCTCAACTATATATCTATAGGAAAGGTGTGGCTGTCGTTCTATTGCAGGGCAGAGAGCTTGTTGTCAGGCCGCACAGCATGATTCTTTACACGTTTTCGCGTTCGTAATATAATGGTTCAGTTTAATGTCAGTGCTGCTTATCCGGCATTTGTTGGAAAAGGGAAGAGTCTAAAGCTATATTTATTGTAATATAAGTATACATTTATATAATAAACCTATTAATCTTGTTGTTGTTAGGGGAGAGAGAAATTGGGGCTTAGATGAGAAACACTCATACTGAAACAGTGGATCAGTAAAGGGATGGGCTAGAGTTTAGTTTTAGTTTTTTTTGGAGGGGAGGTAGGGGTGGGTGGGTGGCGTGTGCTGAGAGCACTCACAGTTTAGACTTTGTGTGNATATGCAATAATTGTGAGTACTGAAAATAAGTGCACAGATCTGCGAGCAGATCTCTAGATCTCGGTCTATATTCTCTTTTACTTCAATCTCTTTCTCTCAAAGAATGCAATTTTAAATCCATCTTTGTTTATCTGATCTTTGACCAGTCTGTTCTTCTTCTCATTTTCTCTTCCTGTCATAGAGTGGAGACAAAAATACAGAAGCAGAGATAAACCCTGATCTATTTTTTCCCCTATCCTTTTCTTCCTCTCTCCTTCTCTCTCTCTTCTCTTCTTCCTTCTTCCTCCCTCACTGTGTCCTTGCATTGCACTGGAATGGTCAAGCCTGACATCCAATAATTCGGCTCGCTGATCTCGTATATTTATTTATTGGCCCCCATGGCCCGCCTCATCCACGTAAGTCCCATCTCGGTGGATGCCCAAGAACACGAATAACCAGATATTTGAGTACTACAGAAGCCAGCACAACAAAGATCCACGAGAAGCAAGGCTTTGGCACCATCATTAGGGCCTACTTGTTACTTGTTGCTGGAAACATCATCAATGCATTCCGAACATGTCCACAGGTGCTCCATAGTAGGGTTTACTTGGTAAAGATTCAAGACCGATAAATAAGAAAGATTGGCATTGCTCTGATTCTGATCTGTTCATACTCAGATTTGCTTAATCACACACGTGTTACTCCTATAATAATCAGATAGTCTTGTGCAATTTTAGACTGTCGGTTTTGCGTACATCACTGTGCGCTTGGGCCATTTAGACTATGTCCAGCCCATAAAAATGCTGAAAACAGAATCTTATTTGATAAAGGGTTTCAAACACCAGTGCTGACAATAGAATCGAGCTCAACACGAGGGTGCAAGTAAAGTACTGCTTTGAGACAACCAGTGCTGAAAATCGTATCGAGCTTCATATGAGGGTATAGGTCCAGAACTGCATTAAAACCATCAGTGCCAACAACAGAATCGAGCTCCACAAGTACAGTGTTGCTTTGAAACCACCAGTGCTGACAAGAGAATCGAGCTCCATATGAGGATACAAGTACAGTGCTGCTTTGAAACCACAAGTGCAGACAAGAGAATCGAGCTCAACACGAGGGAACAAATCTGGCACTGTTTTGAAACCATCAGTTCTACAACAGAACCGAGGCGTGGTATATCGCTGGAAATCGATATTCACACTGTATGCCAAAGGCATAACAATAAAATGCAACCCCCCCCCCCCCCCCCCCCCNAAAAAAAATGGGCTTTTTCATCGCCACCTCGTTGGTGAGATACATTTTGCCTTCCTTGTTAATCTTCGATTACTCCCATCGGATTCACAGACAGTTGCAATGCGACGATATGTTGAGAATACGTTTCGTTTGCCACTGACAACATCCAGTTAACTTACTTATACAACACTAATTGAATCTGTCTGTGAAGACATACAGAGGACGAGATCTTAATGGCCTTGGGCGGCGGACAGCTGTCCCAATTATGACATTAATTGCTTGTTTAGAGACCACAGTAGGCACATGATTGTCCGGAAGGGTAGCCGTCAAAACCAGGCTGCCCATCCATTATTATTAACCCATTGTCCGGAAGGGTAGCCGTCAAAGCCAGACTGTCGATCTTATTAATACCATTATTTGGTGGAATTGATATGACCGCTTGAACATGCTTCGGCATTAAACACTGGTTTGGTCTTGTCATATATCCTACATGCCTTCCTACGTATTTATAAAGTGTGCAAGATTTTTGCGATCACAGCTACAATTTAGTTTACTTCAAAGCAAACAGTGCTGCGAGTGAATGGGTTGCGTGATCGTTCACGTTGGTACATTCATGGCTGAAAACAAATCGCTCTAAAGTAATGCATCTGACATAAGATTATCTCTGACTTTGTATTGTATAGCTTAAATATGAATTCGACCCTAGAATCACGCTGGGTGAAGGCCTATTCGGAAGAGAAGTCTTGGCATTCCAGTCTGTCTGTAGAATATCTAACATGAAATTATCCTGTAGATCTTACCAAATCAAGCCTAACGGTCTTTATGGGGGAAGCTCATTGTGTTCTGAGTCTCGTCCTCAGCGCGAGTATGGCAATTACCAATTTGGACTCTGAGAAAGAACCTAACCATTATGCTACTTTTTCAGCTGAGTGTCTGCATGTCTACTTAATTCCGGGCTGATGGCGAGGGAGACCGCGGGTTCGAGCCTTGTAGCATTACACTCTCTCTCCCTCCTTATCTCTCTTGCATATTCCCTCCTTTTACTCTAGCTTATGTGATCATCTCTGTATGTGCCCGCTTCCTCCCTATCTCTGGCACTTTTAAGCCGGACTGACGAGTTTTGTGCGGGTTGCTGTCAACAAGAACAAAATCACAGTCATTCTGAATAGCTAGCGCTGTGTTTACCGACCGGCGCCTTCGGATGAATTTCAAACTTTGATGAGAATCTCTTCGTGCGTAGGCGTAGAGCATGGCTTCATGAAAAGGATGTGTCCCTCTTCCCCCAACCTTAGATTCTGAAATGGAGGAGATGCAGTTTACAAAGAAGTGCCACTTTTTATTACCTCCGTGATCCCCATGTTACCCGCTCCCACCACCATGGTAACTAAAACTCTACGCCTATGTCAGAGCTACAGCCATCGTCCTTGCACAACGGGGTTACGGGATCGTAATTGGCCTAACGACGTCCGTTCATGATCTGAGAACGTGCCAAAGTGGGTGTCCAGACGCTTTCAGGAGAAAATAAGCGGTTAAGGACTGAGGATAGTTACACGACTCAGAAATCAGAGCCAGTCAGAAATCCGTGGGGGCTGAGCGCTAGGAGCACGGATAAGTAGGGAGCGATTGCCAGTCTGGCTCTCGGAAAAGGAGAAAGACGGGTTGTAGCTTTACACTTATCGCCTCTTCTTATCATCCAAGTCCCAGCACCTGTAATATGAATCGCAATACAGGAAATACTTGTAGTACTAGTACACTGTTTTCTCCCACTGTCGCGCAATTTGCCTCTGTATTTCAAAATCCCCATTAAAAATACATTGAACGCACGCCAATCCCCCTTTCTGTCCTGCATCCGAAAATTTCCACTATTTGTGAAAAAGCTGAATTCCCTCTAAAACTTTACAAAGTCCCCTCAAATTTATGACAAGGATGGGAATGTCTCCCCCATCTCATAATTATGACCTGGACAAAACACTGACTGATAGTGTAACAATCAGCAGACACTTGTTCTATGTGTGTGTTTTGCTCTGTGTGGCATCTAGCGCATCGGTATGTCTGAAGAAGAAGAGGAAGAAGAAGAAAAAGAAGAAGAAGAAGAAGAAGAAGAAGAAGAAGAAGAAGAAGAAGAAAAAGACGAAGAAGACAACAACAACAACGAAGAAGAAGAGGCGGAAGACCAACAATAGCAACCACAAAACAAGGCTGATGGGATGACAGCAAGACACTTCTCAACTTTTTAAAAACTAACAACGATCTCTCACGTAACTGTGTCTGCAGGGCACAGACATGGCAAACACCAGGTTATACTCAGGCTGTCTGTTGTGTGATTGCTAATGGCCACAGGGTTGTAATTGTGGTTCCCATTTTTAGGTTCAGAAGCTGCGAAGTGATAATTTATGTAGTCTAATGTTCCTCTTTACCTCCTATCACCCTGAAGAACAAGGTCTCCGATTGATGTGTGTGTGTGTGTGTGNTCCAGTAGAATGGGGAAATCGTCCATTTTACTTTGTTTTAGCTGAAGCTGAAGCTATGTTTTCTTGGCACGCTTTTTGCTTTGGTGTGGTATCTCGGAGAATTATGCAAAAGAGCAGAAAAGCTCCGTCGGCATGTACCAGTCAGTAAGAAAAGAAGGGCATGCCTATAAAGAAGAAGCCAATCTGTGATTTCCAAAGCCTTGCAACGCTTTCTACAGTAGCTGCGATAATGATAAACTGATGACTTCTTAGTGCAACATTTGGTCAGAAAATGGAGGTGTGGGTTGGAAGTAAGTGACTTTTTTTTTGAAGTAAAAACCAGTATTTTTCTGTTGTTTTTTTTTTCCTTTCCTCCGCCATCACCACCACCACCACCACCACCACCAACAACAACAACAACAACAACAACAACAACAACAATAACAACGAAAAACCCTTATGAATTAGTGCTCAAAGGGCAAAACTGTGGACATTGTTCCCATTTTCTTCCAAACTCCTCCCTTTCCTCCCCCCTTTTCCAGTTGCCTTCGGCATGTCACTGTGTAATCATCGGCAATGGCTGATCATTATCTGCCTCAACATCACTATACAAAATGGCTTATTCTATTTTGCCTTAGGATCAGGCCATGGCTCCGCCATCATAATGCCAGAGATTAAATATTTCAGCCTCTGAACAGACCTACTTGTGAATTAAACACGCTCATTTCATGCAAATAATTACAGAGTGAGTATAATAATATTAGTTGGACGGCCAGAATATACCCTACGGATTATTCTGGTTAGACTATATCTTTAACCGAGTAATCTCCCCCATCGAACTGCCAGGTTTTTTTATCATCCTAAATTTATGTCTTAATACAACGGCAACCTGCTCTTTAGCTCCGTGGATTATTACACTAGCTCAAAATCTGAAGAAACACTGGGCTTTCACAACATCCAGTCTATAAAATTGAATTTATTCCTCCTATTATATTTTTTTAGATGGGTAAGAAACATGTTGCTGGGCTTTGTCACTTATGAAAATCTCACCGCCTGGCTTTCAAGCCAACGTACTCTCTATGAGATAGTCTGGCTGTCCCGCTAAAATACTCTTTTCGTGCAAGCAGTTATCATTTTCTGATATAGCGGGCGACGGTGGAAATTTTGAATGTCCTTATACTGTAATAAATCACATATTGTATTACATTTATCTGTGTGCAGCTATGATCCCATTGCTTAACATCGACTTTGGTTAAGATCTCGTTCCATATGTGGAACCAAATTTTGTTTTCTCTCATACATTAACCTTATTAACATCCTGGTGGCAGCAGCTCTTTTTTTTTTTCAACCAAGCTCCCATTCTCAGCAATTGCGATGAACTTTGCTTCCTCTCTTCCTCTCTTTTCAAACGGGACTGCTCATTTCCACTGACAGAATATGGGTTAAATCTGATTATCCCCATTAGTTCTTCCATACATGAATGTGTCATACTGTAAATAAACGAAGGTAAGTCACCCACATATTATACCAACGATGCATTTTGAATTTCTTATTTCCCCTCTGCACCCCGGATAATTTCCTATCTCCCTTCTGTATCCCGGATCGTTATCTGAGATCCCAGTTCGATTAAGATCCCGCTTTTTCTCGTGTCCCGAGCACCAGGATATTAGCTACAGACTACTGTAGGTTTAAGCTCGCACAATAGGAGCGTAACACGGCATATTTGTCACATGTAAAGTACGAGAATGGCTACATCTTCCTGTAACATTTTCCAAATATAGTCCACCGTATACAGCTTTGGTAGGCAGTTGTCTGGCATTGTTCTCCGTTCGCTACACTATTTTCAGATTAAGCCTGGGGTTTAATCGGACAAAATTGGGAAATCTCTTAATATTTCCACATTTGAATTACTTTGGACAATTCTATTTGTCAACCGTGGTCATATCTGAAGCAGCTTCCGGGGCTTTTATTTGTGCTTTATTTGGGCGCATAATTGCTGTTGAGCGTGGCAGTCCACTCGGTTTTGTATGTATGCGTGTGTCTGTGTATATATGTGTGTGTGTGTGTGTGTGTGTGTGTGTGTGTGTGTGTGTGTGTGTGTGTGTGTGTGTGTGTGTGTGTGCGCGCGTGCGTGTGTGTAGGTGATTAATATTGCCAATACTCTCGGTAAAGTTGCTTCTCAAACCTGGTAATAACATTCACAAAATGGTCAGTAACTATAATACTATACTATACATGTACAAGTAGAGCAGTCTAACACTTAACAACACAACTAGTCCAGTATAGTATTCTGGTAACACTCCAATTCTTTTCTTGATCTCTGATACGGGTTCTTCATACTGGAACACAGCACTCGTCACATTTGTTCCCCACGCACCGTAACCGGCTTATTGGTGATGACCGTTAATAGTCTTGAATTAGGCAACCACTCAATTCCCGTTAAGCCCCATCTTTGCCCTTTTTACGTAATCAGCGTGAATAAAGTTAAGCCAGCCCCGACCGTAGGCATGAACCATTCCGAAATTCAGCCGATGTCGCCATTTGAATGGGCCATTTGATAAGGGTATCGATACCAATACCAATATATTTGCAAGTACGGATAATACGTACACCATGAGGTGTATTTATTAACAGAAATACGTATTAATCAGACAGGTACCCATAAAGAAGAAAAAAATCGGGACTAAAAATACTGTACCCAGTATCCATGTTTACGTACTAACCATGTCCGCATTAAGTATGCTCCACTGTACATGTACTATTCAAGATCGGTAGTGATACTTTGATATACATTTTGACCCCATTCTACTGTAAACGCTTTCTACTTGTTATTGCCAGATAATTTGTAAGTACAGCACCACCAAAAAAAAACCCCACCAAAACAACTGAAGAACGAGTTCTGCTCTGTGACGAATACATATATCGACAGATCTGGCCACTAGCAGCATCACCTTATCAGTGAGACAAAATGAAACTCGTCCTGATAAATTTAGCACGGTTGAGAAGAACGACAATCAGATCCTAAGACATTTGCTTGAAATATAGATGAAAAAACTCAGGTTTTGCTCAGCTTTGTACGGTGACGTCACTTCACTCTTTCACACTCACATACAGGTAACGCAAGGCACACTAAGATCTTAGCAAAACGGACGTAATGCACTTTTTAAACATGCACAGACACTCTATATTTTATCAACTGATTTTCACCAGCTTAACACAGGCGCAATACGTCTTCTCTGCTTTCTGTTCATGACTTCATTTTTAAACTCAAAACGTCTAGTGAAATATGCAGAAAGCAGAAAAAAAAAAATAGGTGTAATGTGCTGGTCCGTACTGCGATTGGCGACTCTAAGTGGGAAAGTGATATATACACTCGAATATTTCATACCTATCAAATAAATGATAGGAGAATATCTGGTATCGATATCAGGCCACCACTTTTTTTTCCGTCCATGCATCGATATTATCCCACCTTTTTTTTACTGAGTCCGATTTTCCTCTCTTTCTTGTCAAGCAACGACCATCTCATGCAGCAACGGCAAGACCAGGACAGAATGGAATTGAGAAAATTAGTCACGGCCCGAAGACATTTGAGAAAAACGATGAGAAATAGAATGAGGGAGGCAGTATGCAAGAGGGGATGTTGGGGGGTCAAATGGAAATAATTTTGTGGCACTCACAGGAGAACAAGGTTAGGAGTCTGGGAATGCCCGAAGCGAACACATAGCACAGGATTAACGTGATCAAGGGGATGGCGGCATCGAACATGAAAATACTCGAGAAGTCGGTCAATTGGCTTTCTGAAAAAGAGAAGTCACTTATCGCCGTGTGTTACGTGAATCCCACGTAATTACTAAATTACTGACCCCACCGCTCTAAACACATCTATGTTGAGGAGATGTCTGGAAAGAGCCCAGCCTGAAAGTTGACCTATTTATTCATTCACACTGAGGGGAGAGAGAGATGGGCGATCCCTTCCTCCAGCAGCAAGAATTTTAGAGAACTTCCGTCATACTACATTTCCAAAGCCAGATTTCTTACATCAGCTTTGCCTACTACCCTTGGACTAGCCTCATCCTTACCCCACCCCTGGTCCTACCCCAGCCCTGGTCTTACCCCACCCCAGGTCCTACCCTAACCCAGGTCCTACCCCACTCCAGATCCTACCCCACCCCAGGTCCTACCACCCTCTTCTCCAGGCCCCGAGGACTGCAGGGGGAACGGAATAAGCAGCAGAGACGACCCCATGAGTTACCTTTTCGTCCATTGTTGTCTTACTACAGTTTCAAAGAAGTTTCTTACATCAAGTTTGCCTCCTGCCCTTGGGCTAGCCCCTTACCCCAACCCTCCTTCTCCTATCACACTCTCCTCCGAGGGAAGGGTGGGTAGGCAGCAGTGATGGCCCCAAATATCGCCTTTCATTATATCGTGTTTCCATAATGTATATATTGGTATCGATATCGCCCGACAGTGAAACGGGACACGAAGCGTCCTCAAATTCTGTCGCGACCAATAATTTTGGAGGCTAAGTAAACCCAAACCCACTGGTCATTCTGGCTTAAACCTTACTCAAAGTGGCTTTTGTGTCTGAAGTCAGTTAATAACCAAGCACTTACTGCATTCTTCAATTTCGTCTCTCACGTCACCTTCGCTACTGTCTCTTCTCCGTGCATTTTTTCCCTTTGTTTTTTTTCCGGGGGGGGGGGGGGGGGGGACAAAGGTCAACATGGCTATGCGGTTTGTGCATCGTTCTCAGATCTAGAGATTGTTAGGTCGGCGGTTTATAGGTTGAGCTCCTAGGTCGGGCGGCTTACGTTGAAAAGCGATACTTATCCCCAAATCCCAGCGTAACTCAGGATGTAAAGGAGTACCTGGCTATGAGGTTGGGGGATTACGGCAATGCATCAAGGCGACTAGCGCTGTTGTATTAAGATCCGTGTTTTTCATGGTTGACGTGCATTGTTCTATGTGTATGTTTAATGACATATAATGACAAAGATGACTCACATTGTATGGTTTGTAAAACTAGTTCCCTATAGGGCCACCAAAATAAAACAAAGGTCCAGTGTTCATGTGAAGGCTGTCTGACAATGGACAGTGAAAGCCGTAACGAACGGCACTGCTGATCAACGCCTATTAGTGAAAATAAACATAGCGTCTGTCATAATAATGAAGCTAATTTGAATCCACTTGAATAAAGTTTATCTGACCATTTTTTGCCTTCTCTTCTCCTTCACCATCTTCGATTTCTCTTGTCTCCCTCAGCGCTGACGTCACGCTGGCCTTTGTGGTCTTCCCCAGCAATTATTTCATCGCATAATTTTGGTTCTTTTCAAGGATAATTATCTCCACAGTGGACGTGTCAGTCGTGGCATTTCCATAATAGATAAAGAGAACTCTCCCTCCCTCAATCACTTGTATTCACGCAAATCTCCAAATCTAGATCATACTGTTCTGGAAACGTTACGAATTGAAGATCTCCAGGGAGCTTTTAAAAGTGTTTTAACATGTCGTGATCCAGTGGCTGAGATCGGCTTTTTTTTTTTTATTTCCGAGGGCGCATGTTCTATATAATTGTGAAAAGGAAGCTATTTCTTTTGGTATGTGCGTGTATGTAAAGGGGAGGCATTTCATAGAAATTAAATACCGGAAAAAAGGTGCAAAATTTCATGGTGAGCAACTTTCATTTCCCCGATAAAATTTTATAGTGAGCTTACAGCGGGCAATACCTGCATTGTAAGGTTTCTGGGTATGGTTGTACGGGATAATCTCATGAAATGAAATTTCAAGCCAAAAACAAAACAAATACACCCTGAATTTGTGGCGTAAACATAATATAGAAACGTAGCGCATGGGAATGAACAGAGCGTTGCAAAGAGTAGGCAAAGAATTTGACTAGGTGGGGTTCGAAATCGCTAGTTTCTACTAGAAATGAAAATGGACGGGGTTCAAAGGTTGGAGAAAGGTTGGCGCGAGATAAGACGCCACATCAGTGGTATATGCATATTCCTTATGTTAGTTAACACAATGCGGTAACCATGCATAGGAAACTCCCAAAACACTATTAGTGTTCACTGTAGTAAATGCATAACGTTAATTAACGCAAAGATTATGCACATGGCCATAGAAGTGATTTCTAGTCTAGCAGTGTGGTGCCAGCCAGGCAACTGACAACCCTTCTGTAGGCTAATAGTAGAAAACTAGATTCCAAAATGTCCAACGCATTTTCTGCCCGAAAATAGGTCATCAGCTGTTAACGCTGTGGGACCAAAGTGAAGCATAAGTGAGTCAACCACGTGGGTTATGGGCTTGTCAGTAGGTGAGCATCGGAAACAATGCGAGGCAAACAAAGCTCAGCTGATTAGTAAGGTCACGGGATTTGGAATTTTAATATGTCGGTGAAGCCTATAACAAGCTCTGTGCAAGTAGATCTGACAGTCCTTAGCCTAGATGATTTGATTCCGCTATACCCTTCCTGCAGTTCTTACTTCCCCTCGCTCTGTGGACCGTGTTCTTAGAATCTGCTTGGTCTCTCAGTCCATGCTATCCCGCCATTATCCTTAAATCCCACTTCCGGTCAGAGAATTTGACCATCTGCTTCGGCTGCGGTTGTATGATGCCAAACTGTCTACAGGAAATCTACAAAGGACTGAAGACACGTGATAGCTGTAGCCTATTTACGTGGCAATAGTAATCATTATCTTCTTCATCATTATCAATAAAGCTAAAATGACGATTTCATGTAATACCTTTGCATTTTCATGACGACGTCACCTCCGTCCTTGAAATTTTATACGCCAATATTTTCCTCAATGCCCAGTCGGGCAGCGGCCTTGGTTCTTTAATTATAAAAGTGCTCTACATTTAAACCCCTCTTCCTCTCCCCCACCATTTTTTTTTTGGTTGTTGTAAAGTTCGTGTACCCGCCGAATGTCACTTTTTTGTTCAAATTCGCCGAGATTATCTTGTCATATTTATTCTTTAGTTGGTGTATCCCATAGAAGAACCAGCCTCCCAAGATGACTATTATGGATCTCTATTCCTGTCTGAAACTAAGGTGGATAACATCTAACGAAACCTACAAAGCGTTATGTCCACTGTGGCACTCACTTATTCATTTGAATGAATAAACTACTGAGCGAATGTGATGTAGCGAAATCATCATCACCATCATCATCATCATTTGTTTCACACAAAATAAGATAGAATAGTGTCCACCAGTGTCGTACTTTACAATGTTATTTAAATTACAAAAAGAAGCACATCATCATCATCATTGTAAAATAGGCGAGAATTTTAAAACACTACTTTAATCCGACAATTTTAATAAACATTATAATAAATGCTAAAAGATGAAACAGTCTAAAGGCTTCGGCAAAAGCCCTTTTCAGCAGAAATAAAATGAATCATCATCATCATCATCATCAACAACAACAACAACAACAACAACAACAACAACAACAACAACAACAACAGCAACAACAACAAAACAAGTGACCGCGCCCAAAGACAACGGCGTGATTCCCAGGCTAAGCCTTATTAAGATCATGTCTTACATCCTGTCAGCTTGAACGTGATGTATTAGACCTAAAATCCGATTAGGGCCCTTTCACACTTTTCAGTTATGACTTTTATCCTTGTCATTTTCTTCCTTTTCTGCGTAAAATTCTAGTTTCAATATAAGTACGCATAAAATGTGCTGTAAACTCTCTGGTATTTCGGACAATTGCCTGCATTCTTGCCGCCTCTCCAGTACTAGTCAGACCAACCTTTAAAAGTTCATATGCCACATGAAAAACGAAATAATAAAACAAGTGTGCGGACCATTTTTTTGTACGTTGTCATCAATCAGACAATCAGCAATCAGACAGCAAGTTTTCGATGAAGGTGAAGGGTTGGTTGACAGTGGAATTGAACTAAAAGTGAGAACAACAATTAACACATTTTTAGGAGAACTGATGACGGTTTGTGTCATTAAAAACCGTATATGTGTTTTTATGCTACATTTTCCGCATGTTACTGTATGGAGCAGGACATCCAAAACATAAGTACATATAACAGAATTTTAAGTTGAGGCTAGCCAAATTTAACTTAATGGGACGTCCATATTTTGCATTGCCGAGGCGGATTCTGAAAGGGACAATATAAGCATATGTTTTAGAACTTTATTACGAAACTGAGAAAGAAACTTTCCTTTCTATTACAAAAAAA
>JAWQUT010000686.1:219368-233205 GCA_033807755.1 Ellobium chinense
GGGGGGGAGGAATGGGAGGGGAGAGAGATTGGGAGGACGAAGTTGTCAGATCACACCCACCCATTTTACGCACAGCTAGGCTTCCAGAGTATCCGTATTCCAAGTTCTTGTTTTCTCATCTTAATCCAAGAGTAAAGAAACTAATTTCATACATTCTCTCAAATTTCTTCTAATACCCCCTTATTCGTTTCTCCGTCCTGCCTGAAAAATTTTCGCCCCCGCCTTTGCCACGCTGTTGAAGTTCGCGGATGTCCTGCGCCTCTGGAATAGGAAGTGACGGAGTATTGAGGACCGGACATTGCGAATTTACAGTGAGATCCACTCAGTGCGGACTTGATTAACCCAAGCCTATGCCAAATTGTCCAGAAGATTTCCGCAGCCCCAAAAACTGTCTCCCCCAGTGGAAAAGTGCAACTGAAACTGCTCGCTGGACGCTGTGAGAGAAGGGAGGTTCACTGAACTGACGAGGTTTTGGGGGAATATAGAAAATGCCTTATTAGAAGCAAAAAAAAAAAAAAANAAAAAAAAAAAAAAAAAAAGGTCGGTTGATGAATTGTGCCATACAAGAACCTTGTTTACTAAAAAGCAGTTCACAACAACATACTGAAGTACACCACATTAAGCATCATCAGCACAGCACAGCACAGCACAGCACAGCACAGCACAGCACAGCACAGCACACCACACCACACCACACCACACCACACCATACCACACCACACCATACCACACCAAACCGCACCAAATGCTGATGATCTCGTCACTCTGTTCATTACTTTAGACGCGCTCCCCCCAACACTCCCCCCTTCTCCCTTTCCAAGATCTGATTTTCGCAGAAAAACGGAAATGACTTTTCGCGAGCCCTGCATGATGGTTTTCTGCACAATATCTACTAGAAGTAGGTTCTTTGAAGACATTTCAACGGAAGTATTTTTGGTGAGAAGTAATTTCCGCGAGTTTAGACCAACTCATGGAATTTGCGAAAACGAGCTCTTGGCGGACAGATAACAAAAACAAAAAGATAACAAAAAGATTTTATCAAAAGAAGTGTGCAAAGAAGGAAGTTACACACCGACGAAATCAATCTAGTCTAAGCTAAACACACCCTTAGCTCTTGATTGTACTCCATGATAACTCTGTTAGCCGAAGGACATGTTGAAAATTGCACTCATTCTTTCAAGAGGTCAAATGAACTGGCGTGGCCGGAAATCCCTGAAACTAGAAGACGTCAAAATCGTGGATAACTAGATCCAAACTAAACTCTTCACTTCCCCAGAGCGCCGAGAACGCGAGATCAGTAGCGCTGACTTCCGGGTAACATGTCTCTCACAGTGTCCGTGTTAAAAGGGTGATATAATGACTGTTACAATAGCTGGCTAAACAGCGAAGGAGACATGGACAAGATAGGAGGGGAGAGGGGAGAGAGGAGGGCGGGCATTGTTCCCTTCAGGGTTTCTGCCCCTGCATCACAGCGGAAGATTTGTGAATCGAAGAATGACTAGATTAGAACTTTCCGAAAAGTGGAGCGAATAGCCTCAGAGAAGAATCTTACCAGATCGGTCAGGAACAAGAACGGGAAAATCCATCTCTAGCAGACTCGTGTTCTGCCTAGAGCTAGAATACATGATAATAATAGATATGCAGCTCTTTGCAAGTGACTTTCGGGACACGCAGAATTGTTTGGGAGGCTAGTGGGGAATGGATGAGTTGCAGTCAAGATGTCTTGCCCATGCATGGTACTTACTGTCCACTGGATGCACAGGAGAAAAAAAATAAGAAAATATATCTACCAAAATTAACACTGATGATTAAACCGGGTGGCACTGGCCCAGACAAAAAAATTTATAAAAAAAGGAAAAAAACTTGATTTGGAAGAAAATAATTTTCTTAAGTCAAACAGAATAATGCATTTGAAATTCAGCACAAATTAGCAGATAGATATTGTCAGCTACAGCGGCAGATTTCAAATATCGATAGTCAGTATATCGTTATGTCACCTTTGGAAGAGTTTTAAAAAAAAAAAAGACAACTTCACTTTGTGCTTTGCAAGTTTGTCTAATTTTCACGTGCATCGAATAAAATGTTTTTTGAGTCTGACAGACCACAGTGACATTGTAATATCTCTATTTTAATTTGTATCTATTGCGGGCAACCATCTATTTCGGATCGATCTACTTGTATAAACATTTAAGTTAACGTGGAAAAAAAAAGGAGGGGGGGGGTGGGAGGATCTTATAATCTCAAAAGTAAGTCGGTCATGACAAAAGATTCTTTACAAAGATGGATGCGGATGAATGACATGACTAGATCTAACAGTTCAGGTTTTCAGGTTGTAGGGCAATGAATGGATTGCGCGACGTCGTGCTGAGCATTAGCTGGCATTGTAATGAACTTAGTGCGTATGACGTCTTATCGGTGTCCAGGGAAACACAGTCCGAAGTTTAGGCACCGTGAGTAAGGAAGATAGAGTCTTATAAATGGCCAAGTACGCCTCATCCAGATCCTTTTCTGACTTTGTCCTTAGAAATTTGTAATACGGAGAAAGAAGCACCTCCGAATGGTATGGTAGGTGGATGATTCCAGTAATATCTGGCATAAAGGTTCCCAGCAAAAAAAGTATAGACTTTTAAATAGTCCATGTAAAATCAGAAAATTGGCCATGGGGAGGGATAAAGCAGTTGAGTCTGAATTTTAAAGGCTTAGACAGATGTAAGTACTTTTGTAGACTCGAAAAGTTTTGTCACTTAACTGTGTAGTTGTTGCTAGGTGGGTAAGATTATCCTGTTTACTTTGTGAAAAGGCCTAAAACATTAGGTAGCCTGATTCACCGCCAAAACTCTCAAAAGCTAATCGGTCTTTGGGCATTTTTCTGTAATGCAACCCTGTTTAAGTCGGAAAGAGCAAATAATATTAGAAGTGAGAATGTCGAAGCACTAAATTTGTGTTCGCCGAATCACTGGGACAAGAGTCAGATTCAACGAATCCATTGTCGAATTCTGAATTCGTAGTTTGTGTACGACTGCATCCAAATTAGAGCATGACCTTTCTAGAAATCTAAAATTCTGATAATATGGATTGGTGTTCAACGAATCTAAGGTTCAATGATTGTGGATTTCTGAGTGTGCGAACCACGAGTATTTGCCCACCGTCATCAAAAATGTACCGGAAGCGCAAGATTCTTGCAACCTCCTCAGCCCAGGTAAAGGGTCTTCACTGTCTTTGTCTGTGTACTACCAGAGTCTGAGACGCCGACCCTATTCGATGTCATAAATAACGGCTAAACAATCCCTCACACCATCGGCTCCCACAATCAATCAATAAACTACCAGACACCACTCAAAGTTTAAAAGAGTGAATACCTCTGCTTCTCTTGTGACCTCAATTTCCTTTCCTTCAGACCATCAGTGGCAGTATGAAGAAATGTTTGCATAAAAATAAAATACGCTACTGACCCTTTCCTTTACTTTATATTATAATGCCCGGAAAAGCAGGAGTACATATACATTATTTAAGAATATTGTGTTCGATGTATCATCCCTATTGGCGTACGGGATAGTATTCCAGAATGAGGTCATGTATACCTCGATGGTATTTTATTAGGTCTACTCTGATGACAACACTGGAATTTATGTACTTATTTGTACGAAAGCTTCCCAATAAACTTATTGTGGTTATTATATGAACGTAACCATTTTATGAGTAACTAACTGTACTTATTTGTACGTAGGCTTTTCGGTAAACTAAATGTGGTTATTGTAAAAACGTATATACTCTATAAGCAATTAAATGTACTTATATGTATGTAAATTTTCCAGTAAACGTATTGTGATTATTGTAAGGTATTGTATCTACTTTAGGAGCAATTAGTAATCTATCAATAGGTTGTTCCCGACCCCAATTTTTTCAGAATCTTATTTATCTGGAACAGGGCTTTAAACATCAACAAGAACAAACCACTAAAGATTGATACACTACTCTTTTGAGATAGTGGGTTTGCCTTTGTATATGAACTTATTATAGAATATGACATCGTGACTGACTTGCACCATCACCCGGTCCGAAAGGGTGGTAATACATCATTTCCTTGTTTGATTATCGTTATCGTCTCCCCTCGGCGTGCTTGGCATTAACCTTAGGTCGACGAGAAAGGATGGCTGTCAAAAGATGGTTGGTTAGTCAATCATTTTTATTATTTCCAATCAAGGTTTGAAGTGTTGCCCTGAGTACCAATAGGGCGGTAGTCTTTACGTCAATAAAATCAGACTAAGTTGTTTACTTGAGGCGCGTTTCTTGTATGAATGCAGTCTTTGTCAACTACAGTACTAGAATTAAAATAGCTGAGTGGGCGTCTTACTAATAAATTACACTGCCCTACATGAGATTTGCTGATCACAAAAGAAAAGCAGTTTCTTACTAAATTTGGAAGGCTGATTTCGAATGCTGCAATGAATTTTGTCTACCACATCAGGTTTAGCGAATATGAATGATTCATGATTCGATTGCAGTTGACAAGGTGGACCAGAGGGAGGGCACTTATCTCTTGGAAATGAAGATCCTTGGTTCAAAACCAGTAAGATTTATTCCCTGGAGTGTTTCTGCAGAGGTTTAAATGTGCTCACTCTTCGGCGGTCAGGCGGGGAACCAATCCTCGTCTTTGATATAGTCAAAACGGAGTTGAAAGGGGATGGTGAAACCCAACACAAAAAAGCAACAATGTACTTTTGCAGTCACTAATACATAATTATTATGTCAGACTGAGACACCTTTGTCTGACCTATATTTCCATACATGTTTATCATAGGTTACCTCTTTAAGTAAACATATTAACTTTCATCATCCCTTTCATTTCTCCTCTTCACTCCCCGGGCAAACCTTCGGTAAGAATTCCCATCTTTCTCCACTGCAGTCTATAAATCCTCTCTGGTGATGTATCGACTCGAGATCTATCACTGCTCTATCATCCTCTGGTATTTGCGCCACCCCTCCCCCCTCCCCTCCACCAACTCTCATTCCTATCCACTCCTCCAAGAAAATCGGTCGTTATGCGCGAAGTATCGGGGTGGTAGACACCTTTACCCTGTTAAGTGCTGAAGTCGATTTGTTACGCTGTTACAGAGCTTGCGCATTAATGGTGGGATCTTTTACCATCTTAAGAATTACAATAACTGCAATCATAATGCAGATCATGGGAAAACATAGTCTACCACAAATAATCCTAAGTGTCTCGCAACGATAAATTGATGTAAACAGTTCAAACCATTCACATTTCTAACTTGCTGTTTTGGTTTAGAACTGCGGCCGTATGTATAATCGTTAGTTAACGTACTGCGTTACTCACAGTGAACACTTCCAATGTTTTGGGAGTTTCCTGTGGTTACCCCAGTACGTTAACCAACAGCCACTGGTGTGGTCTTCTAACTTTGGCAGAAAACGGTTTCTTTCTGTTAGTGGTGGATGACAGTTTGGATCCTCTATATAAAAACTGACACATTCATACAGTCATCTATATTACTTTCGGTAGTTTGACCCATATCAAGTAAGTGATGGACCAAGTAAAACTGAATGGAAATCATCAGAGAGAATTAGACCTGACTGAGAATAATCCGAAGCCATAAGAACCCAACTATGAAACACACGTTTTCTTTTTTTTTCTTTTCTTTAAATTCTTAAGTTATCGTTTTATTTGTCTTGATTACTCGAGAACTTTCATACCAGTAACATTCTCGTTACTCGGTTCTTGGTATCGATGACTACTTAGCATATTTATCCGCCAATCTTTACATGCCGAGTATCAATTCAAAATTTAGAATGTAAGGAAAGCTGAAGCAAGAATTTCTACACTCAAAAGACTAACGGAAAAGATATCAATAAATACAAGTGTACAACAACAACAATACAAAAATTCCAGGGGTAGGTCAGAAGTAGCATCCAGCATACCTCAATCGTTTATCCGACACCAGTCCTAATTTAAAAGCTTTGAGAGCTGGTGCATGTCGAGAGTAGCATCCACCAAACCTCATATGTCCATCCCACACCCGTCCCACTTTAACTTAAGAGCTTCTGTCATGCTCTTAATGACTCTGTCAGTGATGAACGTTATATGCATGATTTATGAAGTATGTTAAAAGAGTATTCGGTCACAGAATGTAAGCTTATCAATTTGAGAACTTGCGCATTAGCGATGGGATCTCTTATCATCGTACGAATATCATTAGTGCATTGATGCTGAAAACACCCCTAATGGCGTTCAACATGCAGTGTTAATACATTTTCTACGATGGTAAGAAGTCCCATCGTTAATGCGCATGTTCTCGGATATCACAGGACGCAGTATAATATCTTGAACGTAAATCCACGTGTCTAATATCATTTAAAGATTGCAGAATAATAATATGTAACTGTAATATCTAAGGGAAATTGGTGCGGAACGATATTTCTCCATAGGTTATCTCCCATCACTTCAGGAAAAGGAAAACTGTAACATGAATTGAAGTTAGAACTCATTTTCACGCCCCTTTACTACGTCTCTCAGCTGCTCTCTGTCTGTTTCTATCTCTAGCTTCCAGACTCCTATTCACTTGCTTTTCTTTGTGCGTCTCTTATTTCAGTCGTCAGTCTTGATAAAGTGTCCAGTCATGAAACGTCCCACATCTTTTTAAATAAAATTTTTCAAAAGTTTTCTATCAAATCTGGTTAGAATTATATTTAATTTCAATTGAAACTAGATCTTGATAGACCTGTTATGTAAACAAAACTCAGCAAATTTTTATCCTGTTTAAATCTCAAGACTATGTGCATATTGTTATTTCAGATGCCAGGTTTACATAAATCTATTTTTCCCTTTCTGACGTCACTACAAAATAAGAGAGACCAAATCTGTGAATTGGCGACTGGTTATTTTCTTTTGGCGCTTTTTTACCGCCAAAATTTCATCGCAATCGTCACAGCAGGACCGGAAGTTAGACGCGGTCTTTATCCAATCACGCCAGGGAAACCAATTTACCCGTCATTTATATTGTATGTAAATGGCACACCCGACCCTTCCTCGGCGGGAGGCCGTTTCCGAGCGAAAGGCGGTATGAAATTAAGCTTTGTGCTCTGTTGTTTGGTTCCTGGTGGCGCGCACGCGGAAAAGTTTGATCGCGGGTTCCAGCGGATGACAGGGACTTTCACAAGGCGACGAGGCATGGTGACACCTTTCTGTGCCACGTTGAACATTGCGGGCGCTTGAGAGATTGAAGGCAGACTAAAGTTGGACCTGATAAGTGTACTGAAAGCTGTGTGGGGTGCTTTTATGAAAAAAAAACACCGAACCAAAACAGGTAGAACGAATGCTGACAATTTGATTTCAGTATTGGTATCACAAGAACACATATGATCGTTCATAACAGGTGCATTCTGTTAGGGTTCAGATGTTTAGGTGTTCCCATGACCAGCCCAGCTGTGCCCAGAGTATGTTTAACATCTAAGATCTGGGGCACTGAGGCGGACCATTGACTGACCACCCAGTTTTTTGACCTGCAATTGGTTCAACCGCATGACTAAAATCTCAAGGGTAAACAAAAAAAAAATCTGGTCTCACGCCAAGTTCCAGTAAACATTCACCGATTACATGGAAGAACTACAAGAACCCTCAATTAGCCACTTAATAAGGGCAGACAGCACAATTTTCCCACGTCGCCGGTGATAACTTCCACAGATCAGGAGTGTTGCTTCTGCAGTGAAGTCGATTCTGCTCAAGCATTGACCAACATATCACTGTCAAGAATGCCCATCCCTCGCAGTTTTTTCAACTAAACCTTACTCCCAACCCTCTGTCCCCCTCCCCCTCAAGATAAAAACAGAATGTCTTAGTCTAGTCCTTCGTCTTGCAATTCCCTCATAATTCTTCGTCGTTGCTATCTCTTTTCCAGTCAGTTCTCCATTGCCACACCTTCAAATTCCACTGATCAGTGTGTATCACGATATTTTGGTATTCTGGTTCTGATGGTCTTACACGTAATGTGTATCTTGTTCCTTGTTTATTCGTGCATAGCTTCCACCTTTGCCAAACTATTCTTCCTGGATTTTTTTTGTCGTCTCTTACTCTAGAAACGGTAGATTATCATCTCCACTTGTGCAGAACAGACTTCTCAGAAAAACTTCACAAGAAAAAAAAGACTTCTCAGAAAAACTTCACAAGAAAAAAAAGACTTCCCATGTGGCTAAAGTAGACTAGCTGTAGCCGCCACATGGCTAAAAATAGGTCTTTTTTTATCTGTAAGCTCTGCTTCCCAGTAACAAAACGTTTGTTTACCAATGACTATAAATAGGCCTTCTCCTCAGCCATTCACGTTTTCTGGCCTCCCTCTGAGATCATGGTAAATACAGGGTTGTTTGTCCTGGCTGACTGATTGGAAAGGGCAAAGACTCAACGTTGTTCAATGTTTGACAGTTTTGGAAAGCTCAGGAGCTTTGTTATTGCAAAGCTATCTAAAACAGACAAAGTAATAAAGCTCACAATGCATGTCACTTCATTAGCCTGTTTCTTCCTTCTCTTGTTTGTCCTCTCTGTCATTTTCCTACCTTTCATCTCGTCCCTGTCTGACGAAACCCCTCCCAAACATAATGCTGCAGCCAGGCCATCACAGTGAGTTCTTCTTGGATCCATGAGTATAGCACAACAAAGACATGTCCCCTTCCCTCACTCCAATGAAAACATGTACCATTGCATACACGTCCCTTCTCCCTCCCTCCTCAATTCACACATACACAAAAATTCGTTAACGACAGAACCGTTCCCCCTCCCCCATCCCCTTCCCCTAAAGAAAAAAGTACCATCCCGGTCCCATATTGCTTCCGAGCTAAGGCCGCTCATATTGTTAGAGTACCTCGCTGCTTAGCATAGAGCGAGATCTCTATTACCCAGACCTCTTCTTTCGGCATTCTGCAGAGAGTAAGGACTAAAGCTCATTCAGTCTGTCCACGAAGTGAGCGATCAATATGTACCACTTAATGCGACACTCGACCAAGTTTCAAGACCTTTATATTTTTCACCATATTTTGTTTCCAAAAATCGCCTAAGAAATAAAAAAAACTATTTCAAGGATTGACGAAAGCGAACTCTCAGAAATGTCGAAAACACAACTCTCATCTTTAACGACAGCAAAATAAACACCGCAGGCAGATTCAGATGTTTTCGCAGTCTGAGCCATACTTCGGGCTGGCGGTATCACGTTTTAAGGATATTCAATAATACAATGCAGACACTGAAATCCTCAATAATCGAATTCATTCTTCACTTTCATAATAAACTGTTGATGGTGAATCTGTGTTCAAAGCAGGGATGATGACTCTTGATCTATTTCGGGCCAATGCATGACATAGAGGAACCACTTGTCGTCAGTTGTCTCATATTTATTCATAACTTTCTTTCCAGCCAAACACTTTGGTCTCGCCATTTTCAATACATGTATTTTCAAGATCTTTAGTGTACTTTTACAAGCCGTCGCTTGGATGCGATACCCTGAAAAACACCAGCTTAACCGAACTTCAGGTTTTGACACTTTTGGATTGCCAGTAACGTCGCACACTGTGTTAAAGTCTTAGACCTCTAGCTCCAGAAGTATCGCTGTACGACTGGAAACTGCCAAATTTTTCTTTACATGATTCCCTGATAGGAGCACATATCGGAATATTGCATGCATTTGACCAGACACTTCCCAAAATATCATTAATGGGAAAACTAATGCTCTGAATCGAAATGAGCCAATGCCGGACTTTTGTATCAAGAAATTCCAAACACAGACTAAAAAGAAAAACAACAACAAAAAAACTTGTATTATTTGAGACCACACCATAGTATGTTCAAATGTAACACTGCATACACGTTCCTTCTCCCTCGCTCCCTCCCTCCTCCACACACACACATACAAACACAAAAAATCGTCAACGACAGAACTGTCGCTTTAAAAAAAAAAAAAAACCTGTATTATGTGAGACCACACCATAGTAAATTCAACAAAATGAATTCGACTATACTATTATATATTACACCGCCTTCACTACTAGAGCTTACCTCCAAAGAATCGCTTTGCTGAGTGCAGTTTTACAAAAATGAGATGATCTAGTGGTTTTTTTTTTTTTTTGTCGTCTACTTCTGTAAACTTTCGATTTTGGCGTTTATTAAAAGATAGCACACATTTGTTCAGGCATGTTCCATAATGTCACTAATGAGACAGCTAGTGCACCAAATCAAATTGACCCAATCTCGGACTTTTGTACCAAACAATGTCAATGACAAAAACCAAGAAAACTGTGTTATTCGAGAATGTAACTCAGTAAGTTCTGATTCAAAAGAATGAAATCTATTGTTCTATTAGACATTACACCGCCTTTACCTGCAGAGCTTACTGTACTTCCAAGAAAAAAAGTCACTTTGCTGAGTGTGATTTTTCAAAAATAATTTTTGTTCCTAGGTTTCTCCTGTAAACTTTGGAGTTTGACGTTTATCGGAGTATTGCATTCAGAAGACGATACTGTTTGCCCCAGCAGATGATCCTCCATTGACCTTTCCTGTCACCTCCTTGTTTCACGAATTAATTGTCTTGTTTTCAACGACCACACACACACACACACACACACACACGCCCAAAATCGTGACTCAGCTACGTCTAGACTAAATAAAGTTTAGAATGCTTGGAAATCTCCGAGGAGGCCAGTCTGCCCCAGGGACTGTAAACCTAAATTTATGCTCTTAAATTACCGACCTGAACAGGTGGCTTTTTCCAACAAAATCCCAGCCGCACAAAAACTATTAAAAGAGGCTGGTTATAGACCATCATAAGATAACCCACGTACAGCAGGCTCCAAACAAAACAGTGAACCGATCAACACAGACATGGGGGACAAAAATTTAGAGGCGGGCTTTATCGTTTCTAACCATCGAAACTTCCGATACTCTGCAATCTATATGATGTAACTTTAAATAATTACGCTCCGGAGCTTCGATACCCTTCTGATTATTCAGATTCCGATTGCAAAATGTATCGAAAGCATCAATAATTATCCGAGGGATCGAAATACCTAGCTACATTGAATAGCAGAATCGAAACAGAATCAACGCTTTCGATACTTACAACACAAAGACGAAATACCTAAAAATTCAGGTATCGGCCCACCACTAACCAAACATATGATGTAAACTGTGACACAGGAAACCAGCAAAAGTTTACCTTGATTTGTAGAGACAACGAGCATCGCATAAACAGGAAAAACCGGATTTTTTTTTTTTATCATCCTTGAAATCTGTTCTGTACTAGACTAACTTCCGTGTAAAGCGTGACAGGATCATAGCGCACATGTGTGTATGTGTGCCGGAGGGAAAAAGAGAGAGAGAGAGAGAGAGAGAGAGAGAGAGAAAAGTAGATAAACAAACGGACAGACAGACAGACAGTCAGACAGAGAGTCCTGTGGTCATATGCATAAACCCAAGAATGGTAGTTCTCTTCAGATACTCTATTACAGCGTAACCATCTGGCTGGATTTATACTCGTGACTGTGAAGTCGCATGAGCGGCCATTACCAGGAAACAAGATTTATAAATGGTATTCTTATTATCTTACCTGCTGGGATGACAAAAAACGCAAAGTCGCGTAGGCGGTCATTACCCTGATACCTGATACGATACCTATAACCTATACTTTTAAATTAAAAAGATCATGTTTCCATCATGGTACCTATAAACGGCCTCAATTAGCCTAGTTCGCATGCGGGAACGACATCTGTCTTTTCTGTTTAATCTGTATTTCACACGCTTTCTCGCAGCGAGTAGCGAAGCTGGTGGAAACCATGGTGGAAGCACAAGGATACAAGAATAACCTCTCTATTACTATGAAGGATGATTAAAGTCCAAAAGTTAATTACTCACAGGGTTGCTTGGAATCCTCAGTTTACACCGGTCGATCCACTTTCCCTCACGCATAACATGTTGATCGCCTTTTGTAGATTTAGTATAATCCCAATCAGTTTCGTTGCTGCTAAATAACCACGTAGTAACAGGTTAAATGCGAAAAAATGAGTGGGGTGCACCAGGATCTAATTTCACATTTCTGCAACCGCGACACGTTTTCACCTTCGGAAGGAAAAACAAAATGTGGTTGAATTCTTTTTTATTTTAATTAAATTCTTTATTGTATTTCATATCTTTTGTCGAAGCGGAATGAATCTAATATGTAAATCAGGGAATAATCCCCTGATTTAAAAAAAATAATCATGTTTTCATCAGGGTTCCTATAATCGGCCACAGTTAGCCTAGTATATGAGACGATATGTATCGTGCCTTTTGAAAAATGAATTGAAATGCACTCCACTGGTAATAATAAAATGCGGTGTATAAGTCTCGTCTCCAGGCTTCTGCCCGCTCTCGCTGACATTTAACTAGTATTACTCCAGAAGGCCTGTGCACTCTAGGGCTCATCAACTACCTGAAGAACATAGATTGCCGCTGCCATGTGCAGGCGCTATTCATTAGCATTCTGACATCTTCCACTGTCCATTACCAGATACCCATTTGACCCAGTTTACAGGCAGATAGCCTGAGAAAAATGTGAATGGCGTGCTTTCCCAAGGCACTTAAAACACGACCGTGGTCGGAAATCGAACTCACGCCTTTTCAGGTATTGAGTCCAGCGCCGTCACCAACCTCCGCCGCGTTGTTCCACCCTACCCTTTCTTTCTTACCTTTCAATGCTGACCGCCATCAAGTTCAGAACCGAAGCCAAAGCCGAGAGCATCTCCACCGCCCCTGACATCTTGCAGAGCACCGAGCCGGTGTCCCAGTGTCCGATGAAGTATTTGGTCGTCTCGTATGGGACACATACCAGAAGGAAAAGAAGATCTGCAACGGCCAGGCTGACCATGAAAGATGCTGTCGTACTGCGAGCTTTTCTGTGGGTCAAAGATAACAATAATAACAAAAAATTAACTTATGACCGTTATTTGTCATTTACATAGTTGTTGTAAGGAGTAACAGTAACGAGGGAAGAGAAGGTCAGCGAGCTTTTCTGTAAGTCAGAAGTGGAAAACAAAAGCAGAAAAAATGAGCATAGGACCTTTATTTATCATTTAGGGAGCTTGTTTTGCGACGTCATACAAAGCTATACATCTCATTCACAAGGTTGTTGTAACGAGTAAAAGTAACAAACGTTTCAGAAGGAAGAGGAGGTCAGCCTCAGGAAGAATGCTGTTGTGCTGCGAGCTTTTCTGTAGGTCAAAGACAAAATAAAATGCGAGAGAAAGTGACCTTAGGACCCCAGTTTACTATTTAGGGAGCTTATTTAGCGACGCAGTACAGACTTCTAAATCTCATCCACAGGGTGGTTGTAACGAATAAAAATAACAAACGTTACTCGATACAGACGGAAGCAAAGATCAGCTACAAGCAGGCTGACCACGAAGGATACTGTCGTACTGCGAGTTTTTGTGTAGGTGAAAGATCGAAACAAAACAGAAAGATCTTTCTATGACCTTTATTTACCACTTATGGAGCTATTTTGCGATGTCACATAATGCTATACATCTAACACATAGGGTTGTTGTTACTAGTAAAGCTAACGAACGCTACAAGTATTTTTTACATGTTTATTTTTGTTTAGCAATAATTAATTACTCGCTACAAATGTCACCCAAAGAAATGGAAAAATACTTGTTACCCGAATATTTTTAATATCTTCAAGAACGAACTTGTCATAGTAAGTGTACACGTATGACAACACAGGGTATACAACAGATAAATACACAACATTTGCATATGAAATTCATGAGAAATTCTCAGTTAGTCGCCGCAGTGGCGCGCCCC
>JAWQUT010000686.1:249522-290395 GCA_033807755.1 Ellobium chinense
GGGGGGGGGGGGGGCACTAGCCCAAACAAACAACAAGCATCACAAATGTTACACAAAAATCTAGATATTTTGAGGACAAAACATGATGGTGCCGACAAAAATGTTTTTCAGATATAGACTAATTGTGTTCACCAAACTAAAAGTGTTTGCTTTAGCTGCCAAAAATAGGAGGGCAGCTGACAGACTGATATGATGCTCTATTTATTCCGTTCATTATTACAATTATACTTTTTATGCTAACACACAATTTTTATCTGGCTCATTCTAATGTGCCGTATTCTAGACCTTATTAACAACGAAACGTACCTGTTAGTTACAGCGGATACAGAATCCTGCATGACCTTGTGCGATGGCTGAAGATGGAGATATTTTCCATGCGACTCAGACATTATTTACAAGTCAGTTGTATGCTAAGAAGTTGAAATCTTCAAGATCTCGCTGACACCCTCAAAGTGTTTAATCCTTTATGCCGTATCAGCCCCTAGTTGTGACAGTTTCATGTAGTGACAACTTTCAGTTGCAACCAGTTGGCGTTGTGACAACTTAAAGTAGTGACAGCATCAGATGGCGATTTGGCCTTGAGACAGCTTTGTGATATATTCTGCAACAGATCTGGCGTTGTTAGTGTTATACTTCTGCGTCGTGACCACAACACGACATTGTGGCCGTTCCCGCCACGAACATCTTTAAATAATTGACAGTCTTGAATTATGATTGGCTGGGGCGGCTCCAGGCTTGTCAGGGCTGGGATGCCGTGGCGACCGCTTTGTAGTCACTGGACACGCCGGGGAATGTTGCTACAAGCTGGGGACAAAACGAAACATCCAGTCTTAGATATCATTAATAATGTATATGTACAATCAAATCCGCTAAATTCTACTTAAATTTGACTTAATACTTTGTCACAGAATTGTTTACTGTCTATCGAAAACTCAGTGGATAATCGCATGTTCTTTAAATTGCAACATTCTCCATCCTCCTGAGAAGCTTCGATTCTGATGACGTCTTTGGAATTACTGGTATTATGTAACTTTCTCAAATGTTATTTTGTTTGACCGCCTATTTCCCATCCCCCCCCCCCCCCNCCCTCCCAGTACCGTCTGGGCATGATTTACAAATTAAAATTTGTTACATTTGCTACGACTACGACAGACAGTCCTGCTATAATCTGGAACAAAATATGTGGTAACCGAAGATTTTTATGAGACAAGGGAAATCACAGAATACCAACAAGGAAGTTGGCGGGACGCTGCAGGGGAGTAGAAGGGATGAAACATGAGTATTAGAACCGACGAAACGCTGACATTCGAAAACCATGACAATACTGATTTACTGAGCAAGACAATAGAAAATCTTCAGAGGAAGGTATCCTCGTCTAGCGATTAGTTTTTCAGCCCTTTGACTTTCTGGCATTCTAAAGGAGTTGGGGGACACTGAGTCATGACTTCCAGGTGTCCTTTTGTTGACTTTTTTTCTTCTTTGCCACTAGAGGGATTTGAATCCGCATCATATTCATGCACTTAATCTGTAGATGAACATGTAGTCTATTCGTAATGTATAATCACTTTCCAGTCGTAGTGGCTGAATATAAACTAGATCTGCTTTTCTAAAATAATATTATATAGACTAAAATGATGAAGTAAAAGAGACACGCTTATAATATATCTTATTACCATAGTAATCACAGTCTACACTGACCGATAATGTTTGAATAGATTTTTGGAACAGAATAATAGAAATCATAAAGTCGATGATATTAACTGATGGCCACAGCTGCAGCGACTCCGGTAGCACTGACGATGACGATGGTGATGCTGTCGCAATAGCTGCTGCTGCTATTGGTGATTGTCGCGGAGGACGCACAGTAGGCCTATTTCAGTTATTGTCAGCTATCGACTTGCATAAATGGCCCTGACGGGTCTGGTAACAACCCAAGGCCCACGCTATAAAAGTACGTCACCGGTGAACTGCAGCTAATTTCATTACTTTCTCCAATGAACACTGTGTGGATGGCGTTTGCAATACAGTGTAGCCACCCACTCCCATTTCCTTTGCCAATCCAGCGGATGTTACAAACATAGTAGGACCAACTCACGATCTCACATCTCAGCTCCCGATCTCCCATCTCATAAAGGGCTGCTCGAAAAACCTGCGTCCTGGTTGCAAAGCTCACATGCAGGTGGTGTTCTTCACATTTTAAATCAAAGTTTATCCACGAACTGAAACTCATCGCAAATTAAAATTATGGGCTTGTTTCTGGGAATCCGAATTTGTAAGATTCTAATTGTGTACAGTCGAGAAATGCGTCGGGGGGGTTATGGGTGAATACTAGGGTCACGCGTGAAAGTTAGTGAATATTTCCAGGCAGTAGTTATTAAAGAACTAAACTGCTGCGAAATTAGCGTCCTTGTGATGTAGTGGTAGCACGTTCACACCTGCAAGCTGAGAGACCCTGCGCTCGATTCCCTGTAGGCACCTAAAATTTTCTAGTAAAGATATTTTTGGCCCTTCTGCATAAAACTGATCTTTCACAGTAAGTTTGGTAAAATCCCTTAATGGCACACTTCCTAACATAATCTGTAACAGCTTAAAATAAATATCGAACAGGAACTCACATTACTCCCCCCTTAATGATGATATTATATTATATATGCCTTGCTATCCGGTTACTTAATGCACTGTAAATCGCTTGCATATTCTGTACAAAAATGATAGCAAGAAAGGTCACGTTCCCCCAAATCTCTAACTAAATAAAAGCCGTCTAAAGCGTGAGTTCAGGAACCCAATATAATTCGACAATAACTGGCCTTCCCACCTTTTTGTGTCTTCTTTCTTTCTTTCTTTCTTTCTTTCTTTCTTTCTTTCTTTCTTTCTTTCTTTCATGTTATTGGCTATCGCTTCAGCTAAAAGCGATGACTCAACACTGACCACGTTTGTTCACGGGCTCACAGATCTCTGAATCAGCTTTCAGCTCATCATGGCTGTGACTGGCAGCTGAAATAGATTTAATACATACACTAGTTGAGGATGCCGCATATTTGCAGAAAATCCCTGAACGAGCCATATGTTCAACCCTTCTAATAGTTCTTATTGGGGTGAGGTTCATCAGTAACATTGTGGATGAACACAAAATTACTGAAAACAAAAGAATAAAGCCAAAACCCAAACGATCTTTCTTGAAGCTGAATGTCCTTTCAAAGAAAGCAAATGTGAAGAATTTGGCCTCATAATCCAAACTGGCAACCCTGATCTGCAAACTAAAGAAAGTTTTGCCACACATGTAGCTAGTGAGTGCCGGCCAGCCGCTCTGATTTAATAAAAAATGCAACAGATCACTCGGATATGGAAAAATTCATTTTCTATAGATTCAGAAGCGGGAAAGATACTACACTTGTCCAAAATTTAAAAGAAAACAAGAAGCAATTTACAGTACAATGGTGATTACAAAGGAATTTTGAACTTATCGGTCTAGAAATAAACCTACACGGCTCTGCACAAAATCGCGAAAGTTTTTTTTCGTCTTCCTTCTTATAGGTCAATTCTCCTATAAGCCCTTTAAAGTTTCCGGAAAACAAAACCGTCTTAATGTGACACCCATTTCGGCTTATCCCGGTCCTGCCTTACTTTCATGATGCCCAGCAACTTGGTTTGGAAATGATTAGAAATGCTTTAAACTTATCATTCCGTCAATGCAATGATCAGTTGGTGAGATTGCCTTATTATTAGGTCTAGTCACTGTGACTGAACTCATTTGAGGACAAATTCATCGTCCCACTTGAAGAATGTTGTAACTAAGTTTTGTGCCAAAATATAGCTTTTGAAGCCTAATAAGAGAAGTGGCCAAGGCGCATAATCCAGCGAAACGATAAGGGCTCTATTTCACATAGAGAGCAAGAGAATGCATTTTCACGTTTGGTTGTAAGTCTATGGTTAGTAAATTTATATACTCGAATAGCGATGTATGACTTGGCAACTTGGTTGGTACTTTTAAGTTACGACAGTTTTCCATCGGGGCGACACAATACGCCTGGCATTTTGCCAAGTCTCGCTGGGCCGCTATGTGCAATGCAAGTGCTAAAATTAATCGAAAAAACAAATGTGTGAAAATTAATTAATTAGTAAATTGGGGTCGGGATCTGGGTGTGAGTGAATCCGAGGAAAGGAGTGGAGGCTATCTAATAAAGCTAAGGGGGTGCATTCATGTATCGGTTATGCAGTTCATTACGAAACCCCCTACAGCCATTAAATCTGACATGCCACCATTTGTATATGAGTTGCGTGGCGGCTTCAGTCCATCTATTTAGAAAGGCTTTATATTTTATAAAATCAATTGTTCATTTTTAAAGTTCGTTTTAACGCTATTTGTGGTTTTGAATTTTGAATTTGCTGAAACAACAGCTGTTTCCCTTGATACGAGTTCCTAGGTTGAAAATCACGCCATACTTTGTTGTCTGCCGTCAGTATGATCCGTATGAGAATTTCGCTGCTTAGTAATAGTAAGCATGACTATCCAGTTCAAGAAATGGATGCTGTTGCTAGTATTTTTTACAGCATCGTTTCAGGGTGCACATATTAGTATGCAACTATGCACTGTCACTGCCCCCCTTTCCCAGTGACGGAAGAGAGAAGTGAGCTAGGCAACTTTAGGCGACGTATTTTATTTATTAGCCAGGATGACAAGCGAGGAAACCATAATGGATGTCGAAGGTGTACTTGTGTTGTCAGGGAGGGCAGCAGCAGCTGTGACCCAAGAGAGAGCACAGACCCTGGGAAATGGGAGAGGGGGAATAGGGGAACACATAGCGCCCCCCCCCCCTCCTCACACTCTCCCTCTCCCACTCTCCTCTATCCCATTACTCGAAGGGAATAATCACGAGTCTTGGGTAAGAATGAGGAAAAAAGGGAAGGAAGGGGAAAGGGATCTCTAGTATAGTGCTCGTGGATCACTCAAGGACTTTCTATATTCTACTACCCAGGAAGCAGACAGTGCCCCCTACGTGTACAGCCGTTGATTTGTAACATCCTCACAAAAATCTCTCGCGGCATTCAGCCAGGTGCTCATTTTACGTATAGGTGAAGTTGGGGGAGATGTGAATGAAATGTTTTCCCCAGGACATTTAGTCTACACCATTCCCAAGGCAACAAAACCAGAAAAAAAACAACCAAAAAAACACAACGATCTTTGGTGTATAATAATGAACTGTTCGTATATTTCTGGCCCATAGAACAGAGAGAAACAGAAAAATTGCGTCAGACAAGTCATGAACATTAGACTGTCTCTGCAGACAGTGTTCCATCAGCTTGCTGACATTATTAACGAAATGTGGAAGCGTATGGTCTGGCCTTAATAGGATGGAAGGGTCTGTCTCAGCGCAGCCAGTGTAGTGGTTTCTACCAAATTTGATTTCTCCACTGCTACAGCACTTTTCATGCACCTAACTGCATCAGACTGGGTTGGCCGTAATTGGCCACATTTGGGAAAACATTCCATTATCCTTCCTTATTTAGATGGGTCGCCGCAGTGGGAAATGGCTTACATCTGCGGGATTTCTTTTACACGAAGGCCTTCGGGGTACAGACCAACATGAGCTGACAGCTGTATTATATTGTACATTATTTCGATTATAGGTATGTCCTTGATATATGGGAAAAATACACTCTTCTTATAACTGGTTGTCGTAGAGCAAGAGTGAAACATCCCACATTTTTGCGTTTTTTGGCTATAAAGAGTTCTATATAGAGATATATATCGCCTGAATTACTAGTTTTGGCATGCGGGGACTTCTAACACGAATTTTTTTTCTTTTATAAGTCTTTATACCTAAGTGGCAACATAAACTCCATCCTTCAATTTCTCAAAACACAGCAGATAAAAGATGGTCCACTCTTGCTCTACAGTGACCAAATGTAATATATCTTAATATCGAGGTCCACCTGAATAGTTCAGCGATAGAACAATAATGAATCCGTACATGAGGGAGGCATACTTAATAACGAATATGTTTATTAAATGAGTACTTACTACCGAGGTTCCACTGTAGTTGATTACTGACGTCATATACGAGAGAATAGATAAAACCCAGCGCACCTACCAACTCTATTCGACTGGATGGCCTGCCAACTCAGTGCTCGGTGTAACGTTTTATCTTCTTATACGAGCGTACATGACGTGAGACTTGATGGTAAAGTTACTCAGCTTCACAACTCCACATTCCTCCTCCCCCACCTCCCATTACCAAGATTCAAGATTTAAAGCTTTTATAAGGCTCTAGGATGATGATGACGATGCTGTCACAACAGCTGCTGCTGCCAGTGGTGATTACGATAATGTCGCGGATGACGCGCAGTGTTACAGTTATTGGCCAACTCACGTCGATATGTGCGTAGGAGGCCTAATACAAGGACCTGCTATTCAAGAAGGTCTGTCTGATTTAGCGAATGAGACAATAAAGCAAATTGTTGACAATGTTACTTCTTCATTCCTATATATTTCGTCGATGCTCAATTATTGTCTGACGTCAGCACAACGTACGGATTATTCCTAATCCCAAGGGCATGGGAACTTGGAAGAAGACATGGCATCTGAATGAACTGCTGCTTATCTTTTCAGCTTTTTCTTTTTTTGATGTTGATGTATCTTTATGCAATCTATGCAACTCTCGCATGCATCACTGTCTAGTACTTCTACGCCAACGAAAATTTGCTTGCCTCCATGCAGCTGAGCACAGTCAAAAATATAGTCTAGAAATACATATATGTTTCGCAAAAGCACAAGGTTTCAAGGTTTATTGAAACAATGCCCAGACCATCATGTGATATGTGGGCACACATTTACAATCGAAGAACGACGGGACAGATCACAAACCTACAAAAATACCCTTTTATCTGGTGTATTAAGCAAAATATACAAAAAAACCTCATGTTTCCCACATCACATGTCTGTCTCAGATGAATCTCCTATTCCATTTTGATCAATATACGCAAATTCTAAGTTATGTTTGCCAATGAGATTGGCGTGATATGGGGGCTTATGTCCTACTTCCTCCATCCCAACCCCTCATCAGTGGCGGATCCAGGCGAGGGGGGGGGNGGGGGGGGGGGGGGGGGGAGAGAATGAGATCAGCAGGGACCCATGATACCCTACCGCCAATCTTTCTGTAATTAGTGCATTAATTACTACTTATACATTTCACCATTCATTTGTCGAGTTCACTATAAGAAACTGTCCACCCCACAGTTCTTTGTATATTCGTGACATATGAAAATACTTTGAAAAGGGGGAGTTGGGGGAAGGTAGTGAAATTACTTGTATGCTATGAAATATAGAATATGCATATAGTTTATCCCACATTCATTGAGGGAATCCTTTATAGTTTTTCTTTCTTTCTTTCTTTCTTTCGTTTTCTTTCTTTCTTTCTTTCTTTCTTTCTACTTTTATTCCGTCTTTTCTTTTTTTCTTTCTCTCTTTCTTTCCTTCCGTCCTCACTTCCTTTGCGTTCCTGTAGGTTATGTATTGAAGTCATGTTATTGGCCTACAGCCTAATAAAGACTTTAAATCTTGAATCTTCATAACGTGGGGGAAGAGAAAGTCCCACAGGATTAAATCAGCAATTTGGGGAACATTTCTTTTTTACTTGTTTTGCTGGATTCGTCCGGGGACTTTTGTGTTTATCTGCCGTTAAATATCATAATTAATGGTTTCAAAGCGAGGAGTGTGGAATCCTTGATTAACGTATCCGTCTGAAAATCTGTCATAGTTTAGTAAACATCTCTTCATCTATATCACATGACAAGCCATCTCTCAAGAGAATCTTCCCTGGTGGATGATTTACCTTCGTCGATGTTATTATGTTATTATTATTCCATGAGTAAAACTCTTCCGGGATACAGTTCTATTCGTAGGGACATCCACCAGCAACTGACTTTATCAGGTTACGGGGAGAAACCTGTGTTCACCCAAATGACTACCCCAAAATCATGGGGGAACACCTAATTTAGCACCGTCTTGACCTTTTGAAGTGGTCCCCTGATCACCCTTAGAACTATTACTGCTCTAATTTTGACAGTATATAAAGCTTAGAGCGGTAAAAAAAAACATGCTAGATGAGCGGTCAGTTCTTAAAGCGATGGACTTCAGAGGAATCCAATAAGACATTTTTAAAGTTTGCAGTGGGAGATATTTCACGGAACAAAATAAAATTCCAAAACGTATTTAGAAAATTGATTCGGCGATAAGATATGAATGATATCATCTCCGCAGGCCGTGCTCGTAATTAAAGATAGAAATATAACGAAATCACAACTTGTTCATGCTGCAGAATATTTCGCAAGGGACACCTACACCCTAAAGTATGGCGTTACAGTGGTGACACGTTTCCTGCATGGGACACGCCGTTAGTGCGCACTCAAGTCTATTTATAACTTCTAACAATGTGTACACTTTATCGAAGTTTAACCAGTCCGGTACTGTAGAACCAAACTACATACTCCTAACTGTGTTCCTTAAATCTCCAAAGGAACTGCTTCCCACATAGCAGAAACCTTCTTTCATGTCAGTAGATACACAATGAAGAGTTATAATGCCCTACAATGAAGATCGGGCCCATCTATCTAAATATCAGATAGATCTAGAGGCACTCTCTTAGTTATGGAAAATTAGACGTCATAATTTGATCTAAATATTAAAAAACGACACCAGCGGCCAACCACTATATTATGTACATGTAGACAGAAAAGTCTGTCATTAGGAGAGCGAGGAAACAGGAGATTTTCAGAGGAAGATAATCCTCGTCTACGAAGTGTCCTCGCCTTCTGACTTCCTGCCACTCCAAAGGGACTGGGCCACAATTAGGTCATAACCCTTAAGTGTCCAAGTCTAAAAAAGGTATCACTGTGCAAGTCATATTATTCATTTTTATCACGACTATTCCTACAATTCTATCACTCAGCTTTGAATTATAAATCTACGTTCTTCATCTGACGCTGCCAAACCATTGAAAAGGTATGTAACTGCGGCAAATTATTAAAGGATATGACGTTCGTGTCCTACGTGAATGCTCCCAACGTCTCCCTCGTGAAGGTTCATAGCAGGAAGTACATTAATGGTCTTCAGACAGTTCACCTCTATAATGAAAACATTTATTTTTGAAGTAATGTAAGACAAGGTGAGTTATCATGAGTCGACCTTGGAGGTGATAATACGCAAATAATAGTTTTGTTTTCCAATTCCAAACACCGTCACATAAGACAATGTCGAGGATGAAAAAAAAACCAATAAGTTTTTTGGGAGAAGAATATGCCGAAAGCTTCCTTCGATTACTAAGGTCACATTTACTTAAAGATGATATTATTATGAACAGAAACTTGACAATGAGTCGGTTCATATGTCTCCTGCTAGGAAGTGATAATAACAACCAACATATAAGATAACACAAGCGCACTAATGAAATTGCTCAATACCTGCCAATGAAAACGTGATCCAGAAATCACGTTGACAGCGACTTTGCAGGTTTCATATCATTTAATATAATTGCACACTTTTGCGGTGGACTTTGACATAAAATTTTCTATGAATTGACTTCCTTTGAATTTTAGGGAGCAGAAACGTCGGTAACCGTGGTTACATTTATGTAAAGGTAATATATTATATTGATAAAAAGGAGTGGTTACATTTATGTAAAGGTAATATTATATTGATAAAAAGGATTGGTTACATTTATGTAAAGATAATATCATATCGAAAAAAAAAAAGGAGTGGCAGGTTCCCTGCTAGGAGGTGAACATAACAGCCAACCCAGATAATAATCGACAATAAAAGTGGATTATCGAGACTGTGCGATACTTGTCAATGAATAGATGGTTCAGAAATCGCTCTGATAATAATTTTCCATGTTTTTACATTATTTAATATAACTGGGATATTTTTTCGGTCGATTTTAAAGGACATTTTTTTTTCAGACAGATTTCCTTTGCCCTTTCGAAGATAGAAGTGTTGAGACTCACCTTCAGTCATTACCGCAGAGACCAGAATGAAATTAATTATGTGGTGCAATATGTAGATGGCTTACTCAAACACTAGTCTTTTTGCACAAGGTGTTTTTCTTTGACTGCAGACTGTGAACCAAATAATATTTTCAAAAATTACTAAAGAATAACAACTCAACATTTGTCTTTTACTCACTCCCACCCCAATAAATGTATGCATAATTCACATGTTAGTTAACGTATTGTGATAACCACAATGAAATAACTAATATTTTGAGAGTTTCCGTGGTTACCGCTGTGCGTTAACTAACGTAAGGATTATGCATACGACAAAAGGTTCTCATTTTTTTGTGTGTTTTGTTTTGTAAAAACAAACTACAAAATGTCGTGGCAAATCAAGATAGCATGATACTTTACTTTCTCAATCCAGCAGTCATCTGTGCTTGAGCCCCTCGGCGGTATGCCTTGATGTAGTATGTGCAGGTTTTTTTCCAGCTGTTTGTGGTCTGAGTATAACGTATTCCAAGGACTGGGTTGGGTGGGAGGTAATTCTGTTGCAGAGAGGAGCAGTTTAAAAAAGAAAGCGTTTTACTGTTTCGTTTGGGCAGTCACACAGAGGGCAAAGTGGGGCAATCTGCGGCTGTATTCGGTGCATTGATTATGGCGTGAGTATACTGAGTGTGGCGTAATGTATGCGCAGGCGGAAGACAATAAACTGGCTTCTCCTTTTGAGGAAATTATCTGGGTCCTTGGGGTTTGGGCTTGTCATGAAAGGAAATACAGCTCTGCCTGTTTTGCCTTATATCCATTCATTCATCCATTCCTCCTTCATATTAGATTTGATAATCTGCTTAACAGTGTGTTGTGATACTGGTCTGCTGTGATATGACAGATACGACGGTCCAAAACGATTACTGACCTATCAGTATCGAGTGAGTATTTTCCAAGTCGCGCAATTGTGATACATTCCCCTCCCACTGCGCACGATTTTTGCATTGAACAGATACGTTGCCTGCTCAGAATAGATCCCAGACAACCTTTTCTTAAATAACAATTTTAATAGTTACATTTCAGGTGTGAATGAAACCGTCCCGATAGATAGACGGCTGCACTAAGCAGAATCTCACGAAGTCCAGGGGATCAGCTCTGAAATTCCAGATTCTCAGATTACAGTTTGGAAAATATACTGATAATTTAATATTTGAAAACCAAGTCAGGCTTGAGAGGCTTTCTGTTTTTCGAGCAGAAGCCAAATAACATATCGACGGTCTCCGCATATAATCGGCCAGGTTGACTACACGTCATATATTATGAGCGAGGCCGGTCCTATACGAAGACCGACAATACTTGAAAAGGCAAAAAAACAAAAAAAGTTTGGAAAGGGCCTACTGGAGTCTAGATTTGACATTAGACAAAAGTTGTATTACGAACTATCGCTGTATGGAATTTATGTGGATATTAGAATTATCATAAACTTTCTACTCACATTACAGGAACGTACTAAGAAATGATTGTTAAATTGAAACAGAGACCTTCCTTTGATTATGACAGAAGCCCGCCCAATTATTTGAATACCAAGCAGTTTGAGAGAGGTGAAAGTACTTTTTGTTTAGGATTTTAGTCAATTTTGATCTTAAGTTAGTTGGAGCCTCACAAGAGCCAAAGAGCCAGTCAGTTATTTGGGAGCCATTGGGTTCACAAAAAGAAAAAATATCCAAAATTCTGGTATTTGGTTCCGAAAGAGCCAAGTCTGGCAATCCTGACCAACGCACCCGAACTTTGCAACGCGTAGAAGAGATATTCAAATGCATGAGGTTTTCTAACTGTGTAGAAACAACACCTGGAAAAAAAAGCCAGTCGAACACCATCAATTCGAACTTCAGGGGACCAGATCATCATATGACGTTTTTGAGTTTGTGAATTGTTCAGAATATGAAAGTCTGCTCAGAAATGAGAGTGTTATAGGGGGTTTACATGCTTCCAGTTTCCGTTCGTATTAAATTTCATTTGTTAAGTTTCAGTTTCAGTTTTTCTTTATTATAGGCATAAGCCAATACTGAACATCAATATACATTGAACAATTATTTACAAATAATCCATTCGCACCTCATGTCGTGCCATTGTCTGTTACACATCAGTCTTCCCATTACTATAAATCAAGCCAGCCATCCGCGTTCACAACTCGAGTGCCATCCACGTCCATCCTCACACAGCAACCAAATGCTCTCTCTTTCTTTTTATCTCCTTCTCTTCACAAGTTTAGTGTGCAGTTCTGATGGAGCACTCTTTGGAATCGATAATATGGAAGACTGCACACCCAAGTGCGAATGGGTGCATGAGTTATCGTTTTGCTCGACAAATGAAAGAAATTCAGAACCGTGCGAACCCCCTTTTCTACGGCCAGGAAAAGTTTTCAGGCACGTGAGATTTGTGGTCATGACGTGCAATTCTAACAATTAGCTTATAATATTCTGAAAGCAACTGTCTTCACTGGTAACATGAGTATATGATTCGATATTTCTTAGGTGGCAAGTTATTCTGATAGGAAGACTTTTTCAACTGGTTCCAATATGTATGCCATTGCAAAAAGTGCACGCCTGCGGATCAGAATGTGTATGTGAGTGCGGCCATGTATAAACTAACGAAATCACATGCTGCCAGTATGTGAGATTATGCAGCTGTGCACTTATATATATTCCTCATTTTCTGCTCTTAGAACACAGAAGATCTATTGGACATGGCGTACGCATACTACTAATGAGTCAGCTATATGATAATCCTCACCTTCTAATACATATGTGTTACATATGACACACCTTCGCAGATGGCCGGGCTCTGTTGCAAGAGCTTAGAAGTGTTTTTTTCCTTTTTTACTCTCAAAGCTTTAACACGTTCCTTTGCAGCTGACGAAAGGCTTTATTCTCACGCATTTCACCTGACAATTATCAGTAGCCGCAAATTATATAAACAGTTCTAGTTTACCACTGCACCAAAGTGCGGCCACCATGTAAACTGATGACTGTAATTTTCAAAGTTTCCTTTGCAGGTGCACAGGTCTCTGTTCATCATTTCTTCTGGCATTTGGATGAATGATGAAATCGAACATGTTTAACATGTGTGCATGGCATCGAAATTTGAGTACACGTACTCAATTCTAGAAACTGAATGCGTTTTAAAATACGGCATTCAACTTCAGCTCGTGCGGAGTGATGTTTGACGCTGTAATTTGAACAGCCTCAAATATTATGCATTAGAGACTAAGGAATGCAAATTCGCGCTTAGATTGTATTGCAGAATGAGATTTCAGCACTGGCCACACCCTCGTGCAGGCCGCGCAAAGATACCTCTATATACAAAATATAATGCGACCTGCCGGTGGTTGAAGCGTCTTTGTAATTACATGTGTGCATTTTAAAGCATATGTGTGTTAAAGTTTGCTTTCTATTCCTATCTATTACCGCATCGCCATCTTCCACATCACCCGCCCCTGTGTTTTATCTCATCTTCCTCTATAAATGTCTAGTATCATAATGATGATTAATATAGTAAATGAAATAATACTGTTTATTGAGACGGCAATGCTGATTTTGACAAATTGCACCTCTAAACATGATATTCAGACTGAAGGAAAAAGTACGTAGGCTGGTAGTTAAAAGGTTAATCTAAATCTGAAAGCCTCAATAATTATACCAGACCCCAGCTCCTTCAAATATTTATTACATATGTCATCATTATGTTTTATTTATATATACTTAACAGCAACCCCCAGCTTCTGCTGTAGTTTGTAATACCGTGTGCGTCGCTAAAATGTTTAATTCTGTAACTAAAATCTTAATATTTTTATCACCTTTGCCTTCATGCGCTAAGAATTTTTGTCCCTTTGCACTTTTCGACAAATTAATTTAATCGCCAGATTGCCGTGCTGTGTGTAACGTAAGGTTCGCTAGTAAGAGTTCGCTAGCTGAAAGCCCCAAGGGCTGCCGGAGAAGGAAGGAGAGGAAGGCAAAAGAAACCCAGCATTTAAAATGAAAATAAATCACGGAAAAACGGATCTCCCAAGGCTGCCCTTGATGAAGGAATACAAGAGCCAGTTGACAAATTGTAAAAGGAAAGCTTTACAAAACTGTTAAATTTTCGGTTGAAAAATCATCAGTCATATTAAAATTAGCTAATTTCTCCCAAAATTATTAATTTAAAGAAACAAAACAACTACATATTATGGGCTTTCTGATAAGTTGATGAGTGTATGATCATGGAGATCTGTTGATTTGGTATTTGGTATAATTATACTTATTTTAATTGTTGTTCCTATCTACGTGAGGGTATTACTAAGAAGACAATGTTTCTCTTATCTGCCGGTTCTACAGATGGACCTGCTCTCGCAACCATTTCCATGTACATGTGACTACCTAGGCTACTTTTGTTTGTTCCCTTGGTTACACGAAGGGGGCGGCCCTGTCATTCTGGGGGCGGTCCCTCGGAGATTCTAAGCAATGGAGTATCAGTCTCCAAGCAAGCCAAATGGCTGCGACTAATGCGGGAGAGCTAGAAAAGCACTTGACTTGTGAGTGGTATTTGCTATACTTTCATCTTTCTTTCATTTATTAACAAAACCGTCACCGCTGATTCTTGCTACATCCTCCACCGACACAAAATCATTGATAAAAAAGTTCCATTAACAAATTTGATCCCGTAGATGGTGGCTGCCGTTTTGTCGAGCTCCCATTTCTGATGTACTGCAAAGATTCCAAATTTTCTATCGTCCAGAGACTGTGCACCCATCTTTCCCGCACGGCTAACACAGTCGCAAAAAAAAAAACCAACCGTACATCTTGTGTAACATAGCAGTGGGCATGACCCAGACAGTTCAAATCATAAGGAAAATCAGAATGTAAGACTTCAGACGACTGGCACAAGACAAATCAGAGACCCCACAGATGCTATTCCAGGGTTTGCTGCTCATTAAAATGCAGCACCACCTCTCTCAGCTCTTGGGCACTATGACAGGAGGCACACTGACACGAGGATACCTTAACCTGAGAAATCCTGAGAGAAAAGACTCTCCTCTCGCCCCGCCTACAAATGGCAGTGGACGCTGGCCCCGACTCGGATGTGCTTTCACATTTCAAATACTAGACGTTTCTGTATCAATTTTCTTTACCGTAACATTTGGAAGGACAGGAAACTATCGATCTACAAACGTTTTTGCGGCACTTGAAATCCTTTTGACCGTGAATTTCCAAAGAAATAGCGCTCATATATAGCGCACCTGCCGAGTGGGCAAACCAAGACTGAGCCATGGAACGCCGATGCTATCCAAGCGGTCAGGTCAGTCCAAGCACCGGTTCCTGCTGATCACCACCTAGTCGAAATTGGCCCAGCCTAAGTAGAGGGGACACATCCTCGGTTTCCGATTTAGTAGAGCTTTCCAGCTTTCCAGAGCGTCAGAAATAAGCCAGCTGGACGGACGGTTAGATTTTAATGCCAACTCTAAAGCTCAGGAATAGAGGATTAGTCTTGTCACAGGGGACAACGGAAGGTTTCCCGTTCGGGCCCCACTCCTCCCCCAGCAACGATGCTAGACAATATCAAAGCAGATGTGCCGACAGGGCAAAAATGCTGCTTTCTAGTGGCTAAAAGTCTTGTCCTTTTTTTTTCACCACTACTTAACTCTAGTTGCGCGAGGCTGCTTGGGTCCAGCCTCCTGCTGGCTGCGTGGTCATTGTTACGGATTCTGCCAGCCTGTCACGTGATACTGGAATGCAAAATTCTACCGCCGTGCTCAGATGTCAGCAAGGAGAGGTCGCATTCAAGCGAAGCGAGTGGATGAAAGAATGAATTCTATAACTGCATCACGAGGGTTAATCCTTTTCAAAATGGCGGATTCGACTTTTAGCCAATCAGAAGAGAGCTTGTCAGCTAATGAGAGATATGAATGCTGCACACCTAAACCATAGTAGATTATAGATGCCTCCATTAAATTATGAGTCTTCCGGGTTCCTGTTTTCGCAAAGATAGGTAGGCCGGGCCAAGCAGGGAAAAGTCCACAACCCTAGCACTGAGGATATCCTCAGAATTAAGGTGTCGGTTAGGGTTTAGGTCATGATGTGCTGCTGGGGAGCAACGATACCATCTGACGATTCGCACGGGACTGATTTGACGATTCTGCGAGCATGATTTGCCTCAACTCGCCAACTCAGCGATGACATGACCATTTGCGTCGCAAGTCCCCCTTTATTCCCCCTTCTCCGATATGATTTGATATGGTTAGGACTTTGATGTGGACGGCGCTGTGGTAACAGCAAGGGTCGCCTTGGGCTCGGGAGCTCTTTTATCGCAGAGTAAGAGGCTGCGATTGAATTAAACGTTGTAAATATCCCATCACGCCTCTCATCTTCTTTTATACTCTAGGGGAGCCTTTTAGTTTTCTATTTAGAAAAGACATAAAGAGACAATCCGTCTAGCGAGTTAATTTTCATGAAGATCGATCAATGGTTGCCATATAAGCAGTATAATCTAGATATGGCGACGATCTTACGTTCCTTATCAAAGTCGTTGTCTCAGAAGGTGGACTCTTTGTGCAGGTGGACGTTGTGTGAAGCTGTGAATAAAACTTTCCCCATTGGTATTCAAGATGTATCTTAGTTGCAAGCCTAAAGGTTAGCCCCGGGAAAACGTAAAAGAGAAGCGTGATGGTACGTTTAACTAATTTAGATTCAGTCGCACGCTTCGCATAGGACCGCCACTTCTTTGAATGTCACGAATAAAGGACTTCATACTGCACAGAACTTTGCTGATCGCCAGTTTATTGCCCATTCGAACGTTACGGTAAGGAAAACTGACATATTATAAAGGCCTAGCATTTCAAATATGAGAACACATCCAACTGAGTCGAGGCAGTGTCCATGATCAAGTGCTGGTGGCCTTCCAACGGTAACGATCGGATAGCTCGGCTCCAAGATTGCCGTATGCGGCGCATTTTCAGATACAAACTGTCTGTTCAAACAAGAAAGAAAGTTATTAAATTATCTATGTGGACAAACATGGCTGAATGGTCGCGAGTTGGACTCAAGATTTAAAGGTCGTGGGTTCGATTCATTCCTGACCTCGAGTTGTAAGTATCTTGGGAAAGCAGTTCATCACATTCTCTTCAGCCCTCCCGCTTGTAAATTGAGTAACTGGCTATAGACTGTGAAAGATAGTGTCAGAATGCTAGTAATGCCTGTAAATGACAGGGTACACTGTGTTAACCACCGTGAGTTGAGTAACCTGGCCTGCTAGGGGTAATAATAGTGTGAAGTCGCTTGAGAGGGCATCAGCCTGGGCACGAGACTTACAAACCGCATAATAAATTATTATTAGTATTATTATTATATGAACTCTATGGTCGGCCGCGAAACTAAGATACCCCCATATTGTACAAGGTTTCAGAAAGGTCATCTGGCGTTCATCTTCTACATCGTGTTATTCCTAGGTGGTTTAGCGCAAGAATCTTCTTTTTTGTCCCTCGTTTTGCGAGATATTTCATTGCCACGAAAAAGCGACAGTAGAGATCAATAGATCTGGATCGCTAATGGTTTGTTATATGCAAGGCCAAAAATTCCCAGTCACAGTAAATTTTCAACGTATTTTATTCAGTATTAGAAATATAAAAAAAGAGAGAAGATAATTTATTGATATGTTTATTTAGCTGTGATAATTTTGTTAATACTACGCCAAAATTTTGATGTTAAGCTATCAAAACAAACCAGATAATGGCCTGCAGTCGCCCGGTTTATTCACAAGCATTTCAGAAAACAAGGCAGAGAGAGATAGAGAAAGAGAGAGAGAGAGAGAAAGAGAAAGAGAAAGAGAGAGAAAGAGAGAGAGAGAGAGAAAGAGAGAGAGGAAGAGAGAGAGAGAAAGAGAGAGAGAAAGAAAGAGAGAGAGAGAGAGAGAGAGAGAGAGAGAGAGAGAGNGTACTGATCTCTTTTAGACCGTTATCGCAGAACTAGCATGCACATATAGATTTCTTGCTGTTACGATCACCCTGCATGTTAAGGACTAGTGGTGAAATTCACATCTGATTCCAGTTTGTAGCGTGCAATACCATCACAACACCAGGAAGTGTCATATCTGGCACATGCTTCTCTCGCATACCGGTCCGTATGAGATTTCATCTTGAATATAAACTTTCTTTATAGATACACTCACTTCATGGGCAAGTCAGTACTCAATTAAATCATAATCATATCATAATGACTAATTTATATAGTCTAGAGCCAAAATCCATATAGAAGAGTGCTCTACAGCGTTTTGTACATAATGAAAATGAACATTGATGATGACAGTAACATGTAAAAACACACACAGGTACACTGGTCAGATCCATCCACTATAGAATAACATCACCACGTACAGTATAAGCGTAGACTACATGTAGGCCTATACCTTATCAAAAAACAGTGTTTTGAGCCTGTTTTTAAGCTGAGCGATGTTTTCACGCTTTCTGATGTTGGTACATAGACAGATTGAAAAACCCATAGATACTTAACAGTCATCCGTCTCGCGTTACACTCATATCGATAAGTAATCATGATGCTGGGAACATGGAACATTAACGGCCAACCAGGGAACGCAAAAAATCATTCTTTTGTTGACCACAAGAGTGGACATGCGCTCAAAGACACTATTTTCTCTCTTTCGCTCTCTCTCTCGCTTTCTCTCTGCACTCTCTCTCCTATTCTCTCACTTTCTCTCTCTCTCTCTCTTTCTGTCTGTTTGTGTGCGTGTGTGTGAGTACGTGACAGATGAAGAGAGAAAGGGGGATGAGGGGGTAGCGAGTAGTAATAAGTAATAGTGTATGGGCATATTCAGGTGGGGAGCTGTAATCTATTATTGTTGGTTGGGGTAACACGTAACAGCTTATTAAGGGTGATGAGTGAATCTGGTGTGTACAGAGTGGAAGAGAGAAAGAGGAAACAGAGTGGAGGATAGTTTAATACGTGACCGCATTTTGTGAGTCTTAACAGATGTTAAAAGTAGAGAGAGATGAGAATGAGAGAAAGAAAGAGAGAGAGAGAGTGAAAGAGAGAGAGATGGGGGGACGTGGGTGCGAGAAAGAGCAAAAGGAGATGGAGATCAGAGCAAGTGATCAGACAGACAGACAGACAGACAGACAGACAGACAGACAGACAGACAGACAGACAGAGACAGACAGACAGACAGACAGACAGACAGACAAAAAAAATAAGAGAAGCCAGGATGCTATTAGTAAGCTTGGATATTCAAGAATGCAAAATGTATCATACATAAATAATGCACTGTGGCTGGCCTCTGGCGTTGATCTAATAAACTTCTGAAAAATAAATTGTTTACACCAGCAGCGGTAAAGGGAAGATGTAAATCACGTCAGCAGGCACAAGCCCGAACACGAGACTAATAAACCATATTTTCATTATTAAAGAAAGGTATGAAGATGTCAATTGTACCTGGCATAAAAAAATATGCAATTGTAAATAGTCCCTCTAAAATCACAAACTTGGCCTCGGGAGGGGCGAAAGAGGTTGGATTTTAATTTCAAATGCTTAGATAAATGCAGCTACCTTCGTAAGTCAGAATAGTGGGGCTTTTGCCACTCAAGTATTCACTGAGCATTTGTTGCTAGGTGCGGAAGATTATTCTGTTTACTGTGTGAAAAGGCCTAAAATCCTGGGTCCTCTCAATCGCTGCCAAAATTCTTAAAATCTTATTGGTTTAGGAGCATATCTGTATGTGTCAAAACTTGGAGAAAGAGCTGAACTACACGTATGGTAAGTATTTTGGGTTGGGATTCCTGGATAAATCAGTAAAGGGTGTAAACCCTTACAAAGAAAACTGAAGAAATCATTGACATCTTCATACCTAAATATTACGGAGGATGTAGCAGATATACTGCTGGTTTTGATGCCGCGCTTTTCGAGTTGTTGAAAATTAATGAAACAAAACTGTCGCCCATTCATGCCCTTCCCCTCCCCTCCCACATCCCCCTCCCCGCGGGGAAAGGGCCGTCACAATGCTGTTATACAGATGGTGGCGATATGGTGGTAGGGAAAACAAATGGTCGTCAGTGAAACCTGGCCGTCTCGGCATGTGGTCGCCATATAATTAACGTATTGTATTAACTACAGTAAATACCAATAATCTCTTGGGAGTTGCCTATGGTTACCGCACTGCGTTAACTAACGTTCTGATTATACATACTGCCCCAGATTGGACTGCATTAGTGTGAGTGTGAAGATATGAGAGAGAGAGAGAGAGAGAGAGAGAGTGAGAGAGAGACAGACAGACAGACAGACAGACAGACAGACAGACAGACAGACAGACAGACAGAGAGAAGGGGGTAGGGAAAACCTGAGCGAGTGAGCGAGTGATGGAAAAATGATTTGGATGAGTGAGCGAGTGAATTGGTAGATAAGAACATTGTTACTGTACTGCTCATCTCCAACCAGTTGTTGTCTGAGCTAAATAAACATATTGTTTTTGTTATTGCTATTGTTATTGCTATTGTATACATCCTTACATCATCCACTAATGTGACATGGTCTTACCGGATATTATACAGATGGTTAGAGTAAAACACACTGAAAAGTTTTTCTCAGAATATACTGTGAAGAACAGGTCCCCATTTCTTAATGGCACTGCAGATTACTCGCACCGTGTCCGATTAGAGCACCCGCACTAGGACACAGTAAATACCGCCAGCAAACACCTACTATTCATCACTTATCCACTTATACACTCTCCACTAGTCTAATTCTGTAAAATGGAACTCAACTCTGGAGTCAATTTACTGCTGAAGGCGTGAGCGTGTATTGTCGATAAATTGTTTTCTCCATTTTTCTCTCTCTAGTCTAGACTATTTTTTTCACTCAGCATGCATGGTCTCCAAACGCCAAGAATAACCCCATATTCTTTTTTTCTTTAAAAACAAGTAGTGAAGCCTCGATGTTAAGTTCCCATTTAATAAAGTACATTTTTTATAACGCATGCATTTAATATGCACGGGTTTAGTATTATTTAACCATAAGATATTTCAAGTGAGCGTAAATAATAAGTAGTTATTAATAATAAATATACTTTATTCATACACCACAGCATTCTCGATCCAAACGTGTCCCTTAAGAGCTATATAATCCGTGCCAAGTTCTATCAAAGAAAGCAATCTAGATTCCATTGTATTTCATTTAAGAACGGTGAATGCATTAAAGAAACTAACCCATTACATATTTAATGAAGTTTAAATTGATTATTATGTACTATATTCAGTGAAAGATCGTAGAGGAAACAGCTGGATCACTTTGATAGCTTTGTACTGTTCTAAAGTACAGTAGTAAAACTGCGTAACCTACTCAACGAATAAAACAACTATAAAGTAGAGCAGCAAAACTGCGTAACCTACTCAACGAATAAAACAACTATAAAGTACAGCAGTAAAATTGCGTAATCTACTCAACGAATAAAACAACTATAAAGTACAGCAGTAAAATTGAGTAATCTACTCAACGAATAAAACAACTATAAAGTACAGCAGTAAAATCGCGTAACCTACTCAACGAATAAAACAACTATAAAGTACATCAGTAAAATTGCGTAATCTACTCAATGAATAAAACAACTATAAAGTACAGCAGTAAAATCGCGTAGCCTACTCAACGAATAAAACAACTATAAAGTAGAGCAGTAAAACTGCGTAACCTACTCAACGAATAAAACAACTATAAAGTACAGCAGTAAATCTGCGTAACCCACTCAACGAATAAAACAACTATAAAGTACAGCAGTAAAAGTGCGTATAACCTACTCAACGAATAAAACAACTATGTAATCATATATGGCTAAGTGTTGCCCTCAGGCAGCTAAGAATAACTTCAGGTAACAATATAGGCTGGAGTTTGCACCACATGAAACAGTGCATCCTTTCGTTAAAGGGTTAAAAATATTGTATTTGAAGATAATCACTTCCTTCACTAATCGTTGCATGGAAGTTTTGATAAGAATTAAAACATCATCATATTTCTGAACATATTATAATTATGTCAAATCCACTTTTAATTAGGAAACAACTTTTATTTAACATTCATTTGCCAGCGCACTTACCCCTTTAACCCCAGCATCTTCAACATCAAATTTATGTCAGGATACATTTTTTACTCTAACGTCTTAACTCGGCTGAAGCGAACAAAAATGATCAGTTAATTTCTGAATCAGAAAAGAATTAAATAAGTATGCTTTTCTCTCACCTGTGAATATTTTTGGCACTCATATCCAAACTTTACACCAAATGTCACGGCGCAGAACAAAAGGTGGCGGGCAGAGAATGAAAGCGATCTTCAGCGAGGATGAGCGCTCGCACGCGCGCTAGATGACGCTCACGCGGGCCATACTGTCGCCATATGACGGGAGAAAGCGCAAAGAAGTTAGACAACTCACGCGCCTTAGCTCTGTCAATAGAATGAGCGTGGTTTTCCCCCCACCCCCTTTTTTTTTCTTTTTCAGAAAGAAGGGGAGGGAGGGGGGTTGAGTGGGGAGGGGAGAGGGGAGAAGGGAGAACAAGAAGAAGATAGTGGAATCCCTGGCGTGGAAAATTCATTCAGATCCGCATTCTGCTGCTCTACTCTGGGATTTACTTCTTTGTGGGTGGTGGGAGTTTTGCTGTTGTGATCGGGAAATGAGATCTGAAGGCCGGGGGTGGTGNGGGGGGGGGGGGGGGGGGGGGTGAAGGGAGAGAAAGGGGAGCTAGAGAAGGGAAGAGCGGGGAAGGATGATGAACTTAATGGGTAAAGGGAATTAGTGGTTGTCGGCTGATGAGAAATTTGATGCAGATTTATATGTGAAAAAGAAAAGCCTGTGAGGATGGCGATGACGACATATTTTTTTTCTAAATCACAGTTCGAGAATGTTTCTTACTTTCAAAACGAAACCAACACTGATGATGACCAAGATGCTACCAGTTGACTAGACCTAAGCAAAAAAATGCGTCCCGAATTTCAACAGTGTTCACCGAGAGCCCTGTACTGTCCGCTTTCTCTTTCTGTCTCTCGTCCTTACCCCCTAAAAAAANCCCCTAAAAAAAAAAAAAATCGACGTACCAGCGAAAATAGCTAGTCTAGCTTTGTAAAGATGTTAAATAACGTACTGCGTTAACCACAGTGAACACTACTAATGTTTTGGGAGTTTCCCGTGGTTACTGTACGAAATACAATAATCCTCTAATTATGATAGGTAACAGTATTGGACCAGAATAATCCCAGAATAACATGCTACAAATATTTTGGCACCTATTAATAAGCCAAATCAGTTATAGTGTACAACCCCTATTCATCCGTATATATTAAATCCACCTCCTCCCNTGTCAGCTAATATCATGGTGTAAAAATTATCTTGAAAAGACATCCTGTTCAGACTTTGAGCATTATAAAGATTAGAAATAAAGTGTGTTAGCTGTATGAATTAGCATGCGGTTAAATCATCCTACCAAAACAGTTGGGGACCAAGTAAAAAGGAGAGGTGTCCGTCTTTGAAAGAAATTTATGAAACATTTTGGGCGATAATCCCCCACCCCCTTTCCCCCCTTTATTTTCTCATCAAAAAAAAAAAAAGATGCTAGTTGAAGTACTTTAACCTCCATGGAAAAAAAAACAACAACAATTCTAGAATCACTGCAAAATTTGTTGAATTCTAATTTTCACTTATATGGCCCCAAGAAGGAAAATAGTAGGTGCCATAGACCTTACGCAGGCCTGGAACATAACAGATTAGTCTGTCTTTCCAGCCCAAGGGTTCTCACACTATCATAAGCAGTATCCAAATATTACTTAATGTAACAGTGAACTCTGTCAGTGAAGACATCCAGTTAGGAAATTTGCCTTTGTGACGCTTTTCGGTTTCACTCATACCTATTTCGTAACCAAGTCCTTAGGCTTCCAACATGCAAATGAACTAATTCCAAACTTATTTATAGTTTTACTGCAGTCAGCACCATCTTATCACTTAAGACATGCTCCAGTAAGGAACCATCAAAGTTTTTGAAATCAGAAAAGTAAGAAATGCTTTGTAAATTACCTCATAATCTAGATCCAGTAGTTAGTGAAAGAATTTTTCCATCATAGCATGAAAACTGGTATAGATTAAATATTAAGACAAAAATAATATTATGCGGTTTATCATTACATTCGTTTAAATGGGTGCTGAGCACCGAGATATGAGGAACAGTCACCTTCTTAATCTACAAGTGGAACCGCACTAGAAAACACAGATCACGTTCTGCAGCACTGTCCCAAGTGCGACCAGCAGCTCGGCATTTCAGTCAAAACTGCATGGGACGGCAGGGGACCTGAGGCAACTGGCCTCCAGATATGATACGTCTGACTCGACGAACGCAGAAGAAAAAAGATACGAAGAAGAAGAAGAAGAAGAAGATGAAGAAGAAGAAAAAGAAGAAGAAGAAGAAAAAGAAGAAGAAGAAGAAAAAGAAGAAGAAGAAGAAGAAAAAGAAGAAGAAGAAGAGGACAAAGAAGAAGAAGAAAAAGACGAAGAAGAAGGATAAGAATAAGAAGAAACAGAAGAAGAAGGATAATAACAAGAAGAAGAAGAAAAAGAAGAAGAAGAACAACAACAACAAAAAGAAGAAGAATGATAAGAATAACAAGAAGAAGAAGAAGAAGAAAGAGAAGAAGAGGAAGAAGAAGAAGAAGAAGAAGAAGAAGAAGAGAGAACCTCTTTAATATGATTTTTAGCCGTTCACACTACTATACCATGCTATTTCTCAAACAAGAAAGTTTCATTTTTTAAAAAAAGTAAAAAAAAAATTCCTCGAAAATTTACGGTGCCGTTTTGCATTTTAACAGATGGATGTCAAGCGGTTTATGAATGACATTATTATTAGAAGTTGTCAGTTACTTGTTACTTGTTGCTGGAAGTATCATCACAGCATTCCGGACATGTTCATAGGTACTCCGATCCTCACGCCAAAAGTCGTTCAAAGAAAACAAGCCAATTAAATGCCAGTTGGTCCTTCCAGCGAGTCTGCAGGTGACGACGCCGACGCCGGAGATACACACAAAGTCGTCAGTGCTGAGGCATAGTATAGGTTCGTATGAATTACGTGAAGGTGTAAACTTACCGACTTTCTGTCACCTAGCGGATGTCACGACTCACATCTTGGGATAATTTGTATCCTGTTTTTCTTATTTTAAGTCGGACAGGGCTGTATCCACGGGGTCCGGCAATTCATGGCGCGACTTTGACGTTTAAGTTCAGAGGTCTACCTACGTCACGATCTCCGTGTCCTGCCGTTCCCGTATTTGATGAGTTAGTGCTCTTCAATGAGTATATTATACAATCTTGTATCGTCCCACAGTCCATACTATTACTATTAGAATTGAGAGGATGGGGTTGGTGGCATGCTGGTTTCGAACGTGAAAAAGTTCGAAACTGCTGTACATAAATTGCGGTCGGGACCGCCAGCCTGTATGACGTTCGATAGAAGAGATTGAGCGTCATTGTTCGCTTACTGAAGGTACCCTAAAAAATGTATGGGCAAGTTTGTGCGGCTTCCCTTATTTCGTCCCTTCCACGGATGAGGTTAAAATTTCGGATTCTGGTTTCCATTCATTGACGACGTCACGTGATGCCGTCAAGCACCGTAAATGTAATCAGACAGTAGTGCGCCGTTCGAGTGCACTTATTCATAATATTGCTATTGATAATGGCAAAGATCTTCATGTACCAGACAGTCTCATTTTAGCCATCTAATGTCCCATTCATAAAATGGGTGTTCCTGCTAATATGCGTATAAATCTTTTTTCTGTTCGTTCTTTTCGTTTGCGGTTTGTCTTTCTTCATAGTCGCTCATACAGATTGTTCATTTTAGTTCACATTTATTTACCTTCCCGTTATAGGCCTCTCGCATACTCCCCCACTGCAGTTTTCAAAAACTGATTTTATAGCGAGTTACCACGCCATGTAATATTAGGTTCGTTATAAAAAGAGTTTTCTAAATTAACTGAAATTCTCTGAGCGACCTTGTGGGGGACAAAGACAACCAGCATTTGGAATGAATTCAGAAAGCTGTAATTGCCCAGATTGGCCTCCCGAGGACATAAAAGGGACACCCGACAAGGCAAGGAAAGGAGATTCTATTAGACCATTCTGAAAAAAAAAAGAAGTTACTTTGCTATGTGTTTCATCGTAATATTATGTGACTGGGGCGGCGCATGTATCATGTAATATGTGTGAGAATGTGTGAGTCTGTGTCTGTTAATGTATGTATAATTGTTTGCATCACTGTAACAAAGAAAAATTTCCCCACGGGGATAAATTAAGTATCTTATCTTATCTTACCTTATCTTACATGTATGATGTGTACTGTTCTAGGTGTTTCTGTTTTGATTGAGATGTATAACATTATATGGCATTATATACCAATTTCCCTACAAGATATAAAAAAGTATAATTTTGAGTTGTTTTTTTTTCAGTAAAAAAAAATTAAATCTGGGAAACGTTTACAACTGTTTGAGAATCACTGCAATGCACTTGTGTTTTGTCCATGTTTACCAGAGATATAACAATAACAGTGGAGCCCGTAATACGAAAAGCTTTCACACCTTTGCTCGAACACTATTTTTGTGGGACACCAGGGAGAGGGACGGGGAGAGAGAGAAAGAGAGAGAAAGAGAGAGAGAGAGAGAGAGAGTACTCAGCAATGCAGGGGCACAATATAAGGCACCGTGTGATAATGATTTCAACTGACTAGAAAAAAAAGTTATATATTCCCCTCTTTACCCTCTCCACGCATACCTCACAACACACTCCCTACCCTCTCTCACCTCCCTACACCATACACTTCCCACCCTCTCTTCACTTTCCTCCAAGTATACTCTATACCACACACTCCTTACCCCTTCTTCTCCTTCCGCCATGTATATCTTACACAACACACTCTCCTCCTTCTCTTCACTTTCCTCCACGTATACCCTACACTATACTCCCCACCACCTTCTTACTTCCCTCCACGCATACCCTACACCATATACTCCCCACCCTATCTTTACTTCTCTCCAAGCATACCATTACCATACAGTCCCCCCCCCCTCTCAATTCTTTTTACCTCCCTCCACGCTTACCCTACACACACTCCCAACCCCCTTTTTTATCTCCCTCCACGCACATCCTACACCAGGCACTCCCCACCACCTCTTAACCTCCCTCGACGCACACCCTAAACCACATTCTCCCCGAAAGTCCCCATCCCTTTTTTACCTCTTGCCACTCATATCTTACACCACACACTCCCCTCCCTCTCTTCACTTCCCTCCAAGCACACCCATACACCACACACTCCCGATCCCCTCTTTTATCTCCCTCCACGCATACCCTATACCCTCACTCCCGATCCCCTCTTTTATCTCCCTCCACGCATACCCTATACTCTTTTATCTCCCTCCACGCATACCCTATACCGCACACTCCCGACACCCTCTTTACTTCCCTCCACACATACCTTACACCACACACTCCTGACTCCCTCTTTACCTACCTCCACGCCTACCGTCCACTATACACTCCCCACCCTCTCTTTACCTCCCTCCACGCATACTCTACACCACATATTCCCTACCTCCTCTTTACCTCCATCGACGCAACCCAAACTCCCGATCCCCTCTTTACCTTCTACTGCGCACTCTGCCTTCCACTCCCTTCCTCTTTCCCGACAAACTTCCTACACAAAAATACAGAAGTTCCGTTCAATCTGACACTCTCCTGTTGGCCGTGTCAGTTGGCAGGACAGCTAGAGATCAAACCCGCCCGTCTAATAAACGTAAACAGCTGTAGTTTATTGAGAGAGGTCTTATTGAAATACCCTGCTCACCCTCATCTAGTCCTACTCTGGGAAAAGTACTCACTCACGCTATTCGCCCTTTTGTGATGAGACTGACGCTGATCGACGATTCACTGCTACCATTCAGGGCTGAAATGTTTATGGAACCAATGGTCATTTTGGCGGTTTTTTATTGGCAGCTCAACACACTTGACCGCCTCGCACTATCTGAAGATTATGTTTGGATTCATATAGATCTAGCCTTGTTGGGATCTGGCCTGGTTCTTAACAATCGTATTCTCAGTGGATTTTGGATACAAATGGATCATCAGGACTGAAAGAGGGTAGTTNGGGGGGGGGGGGGGGGGGGGGAGACCTTAAGGTTCTAGTTTTCGTTCGCTTATTAATTGCTAAACTTTGGAAGACTTTTGTGTATAATGCTGATGCAGCTCTCTTTGGATTTGACGCTAAAGATTGCACGCCAAAGTGCAAATTATTTGAGAGCTTGTGCATTATTAACATGGGATCTCTTCCAACGGTAAGAATTACATTGGTGCATTTGTGCTGAATGCGTCCTTAGTAACATTCAACAGTTCAATATGAATTAATATGGGTAAGAGATCCCATTGGTTATGCGGAAGCTCTTAATTATTTTTAACTTTACATTAGTTATCTTTCCAGTCAAAATACGAAGGAAAACTTGGAACCATGTGAAAACCCTCTTTCCTAAAGGATTTTGCCGTTCTCACCGAAGCATGCATTGTGGCAAGCGAGGTTCAGTTTTTAAAAATACCCGGGGCAAAACATGAATAAGTATCATAGAAAGACATAGAGAGAGAGAGAGAGAGAGAGAGAGAGAGAGAGAGAGAGAGAGAGANAGAGAGAGAGAGAGAGAGAGAGAGAGAGAGAGAGAGAACACTGCAGATGTTTTCGAAGACAAGCTCAAAAAATAAAACATGGCACTCAGTTGTGTTTGATCATTATTTACTTGCCCGTGCAGTTATAATTCACTTTTCCGGCAAGCTAAAAGAAAAACTGCCTACATGGCTAAACTAGGCCAGCCAACATCAAACCTTGCTGCGCTGTTTTCCAGTAATAACCCGCTTTTATAGTTTTACTCGGTCATTCATGCTTTTAAACACTCACTCACAAAAGTCATGGCAAAATATGGGCTTGTTTGTCCTGGCTGACTGATTTGGAAAGGTGAGATGATCGCAGTGTTACGTGGCTTGTAACCACAACTTAACGGGAATCACATGCAAGGGTCAAAATGGGCAAACCAAGCACACAGATAAAAGAAAAGCAAGTGTTTCACTATCACCTGAAATCTCTTTCACTGAATTTTTTTGGAATTCAAACCCGTTTCTCTCACTTCCAAGAGTGAGCTAACAATCTGGAGAAGTAGCAAGGGGGATGTTAGCTAGTGGATTGACGGTATCAATAGTGTTAGCAAATACTTCAAAGCAGGACTTTATGGGCTATACTGGGTTTCTATCGAGAAAAGCCTTACGTGACATTTATTATGGGCTTTGCTTGATGTGTCACGTTTCTTACTGGCATCCCTGTTTACAGATCATGGCTGGACATGCCAGCTTGATTCAGACATGATTAAAACTGGACAGAAGGTAATGGTATTTTAAGTATACCTATACATATATATAATTATAAAACCTCATACATGTAAATATAAGACTAGACCTATCTAATGATGATAGAAACACATAAGAAGAAGGTTGACGATGGCGATGACGGTGGTTCCATATGCATGCATTATCCTATTTACCCTGATGATGGAACGCTAATTTTGTGTCTTTAAAACCGGCCTGTCTTTACTTTTTACTTAATCTTCACATTAAGTCTTGTTTGTAAATGTTCATTAACCACTTCGCTACGCCACGTTTTTCTAGTGCTGATGTCAGTAATTATTACAAGCTCTTCAGCCTGTACGTAGGACAAATTCATTATATTTGGTGGATTGGTAACAACGTATGCTACTTTTCGGACGTAACGATACGTCTAAGAGTTTGTAACAAAGGGTACATGTACATAGCGAAGGGGTTAAAGAGATAAATTCTTAAAAATTTATGTGCACCAGTAGTTCTTTATAATTACTTTTTTAAAAAAAGATTTTTAGGGGGGAATTCCATATGTGTGCCAGAAAGATTTCCGCAGGCAACACACCGAACCAACAACATACCCTAACCCTAACCTTACTCTAACCCTAACCCTAACCCTGAGCCTGGGGTAGAGTTATGGTTAGGGTTAGGGAATGTTGTTGGATTGATGTGTTGCATGCGGAAATCTTTCTGGCACACATATGGAATTCCTCCCTTTTTTAGCAAACGTGATGGTGGTAATGGTGATTGTAATGGTCATACTGGCAGTAAGCTGCAAAGGCGTTCTGTATATGAATCTTCCGCAACATTCTGTCCAACATAGATTACTCTTTACAACAAAAGTCACAATTCCTATATAGTTTACAAACAAGGAGCTTATAGCTTGAAATCTCACCTATTCGAAAAAAAAAAAACAACCCAACATACTCGATGAAATGCTGTGGTATCAAGTCCCATATTTTTCCTATCATTTTCCTCGCTAACTCGGACTCCAGTGATATCTTTAAAAAAAAAACCTTTTAAGGGAAAAATATTAACATGTTACCTCAGAAAGCTAGGTCTCCGCCGTTGTTCATTACAAAAAAAGTAAATTTGCTCACCTGATATGTTCTGGCTGTAGCTGTCACTGGTATGGAATAATTGTATCGACGGCTCTATGGTACAATCAAACGTCCACTAACAACCAGTATGCTCCACTTATTATCAGATTTCCACCATTGACGTAGAAGAAATCCAATAGTCAATGTTGTTATGCAGACCAATACTAGTGATAGCCAAAAAGTTTATGGACCACTCTTAGTTATTATTGATTATGCAGTATACATGGTCATCCGGGCATTACAAACTACAACTCTACCAATCGTTACTTCTGTTTTCCACTTTTTCATTCTCAGAGGAATATGATTGGCCGATATGGTTTCTTACATTAGCATTCATTGGATGATGTATCTAATTCTTTCGGAAGCAAAGTATGATAACGCAGTCACTCTACTATTTTTCTGTTTTGAGCCTGTTATTATTATTATTATTATCATTATTATTACGTCGGCTTTGATAGCTTCTGAAATTGGTTCCCTGCAGATTAGTTTATACAATCTTATTGCTTCTGTTGTGAATTAAAAACGACAATAAAATGCTTTCGCTCCAAACTAACAGTCTCAGATCAGTTGTGTTTCTTGGCGTTCATATAATTATTGTATGATGTAGATAGTCTAGCAATAGGAGTGCTAAAACACAAACTCAGGCTCCAATCAGGGCGTTTGATTGTGTGTGACATTAATGGGGACTGGCTCTATCCCTAAAAACTAACAAAGACCAGCGTGGGCGTTGGCGGAGCTATTTTGTCTCCTCTGTGCAAGACTGCTGCATCGAAACAACGACTTCTACATCCGCTGTGAGTTACATTTTGACCAGCCCATCCTCGTAAACTTCCGAGACTCTCGGTCAAATAAAATTAAAGGAGAAAAAAACGACTTCCCTCTTGAGACATCTTGACTCCCCGACTGTTCTCCTTTTTTTGTGCAGGGTCTATTGCTTCACTCTTTTTGACCGTTTACAAACGACGGAAAAGAGAAAACGAATCTATTATTTCACAGCATCTTTTGACCAGGAGTCATTGTTTCGTGAAATATTTTGACTTAGGAGTCAAACTTTAGGAGGGGAAGGGGGTGGTTAAAAGGTAATGATACACCGGCTCGTACTATGGGAGACACATCGTTTTGGTCGACACGGAGCCAGTTTTGCTGAGCTCAAGGGTATTTCAACGAATCAGTGACGCGCCATTTGTAGTTGCCTGAAACTGTGTTCTGAAAGTACGCCAATGCTCTCTCCGGTAAATTAACTTTTATTGTTTTGAACATTTTAATTCTCAGAAAGTATTCTCCTCTTCTCAGGACTGCTGACTCAATACACTGGCATCTAGCGCCGGCTGGCATCATGAGGGGCACACCATTTCTGATCGACACTCAGCCAACTTTGTTGAGCTTTAAGGGCATTTCAGCGAATCAATGGCTGCCACTAGTAGGCTGAATATCAAAAAAAATGTATCACTATCACTATCAGCTGCTTTACATTGGTGTTCTGGAAGTATGCCAATGCCCGATCCGGCAATGTTGTTTTTTTTTTCCGTTTCGCAGGTCGTGTTCTGAAGGTGAAGTACTGTATTTACTCTATGAACAGCAAGACTTTAGTGGTTCCAAGAGACCAATACTACCATGACCACCACTATCACCACCACAACCACCACCACCTTCATCACCATAATCATCATCATCCCATAAATGAAAAATGGGGCATACTCTTCATTCCATTCCTCTGACTTGACTATTAACAAAAACAAAAAAAAACCTTGTTCACTTATGTATGTGTGAACCCACTATAGTAGGAGATGACGTATACCGATGACAAACGTAGCACCACGTGGAAATTAAAATAGACAGACAGACATTGACAACTGAATGTTCATTTGTATGTTTCACCTCTTAATCTAGTCTCTAACAAAAAATAACGTTGGAAGTGTGGGCAGTCCATTAAGTTTTGTTGTTGTTGTTGTTGTTGTTGTTGTTGTTGTTATTGTTTTCAACATTTCCCAGAATGATGCTATGATGATGATGATGATGATTATGATGATGATGATGATTATAGGGCAAGGCGATGTATTGCCATTATCTGCCGCCCCGGCTGTTGTGAGTTTAGCTCTAGTTTCTGCCTCTGTCGTTTGTTTGGATTTGATTTAATCTGCCTATTATCATGCCGTGATGTGTGTTCGTGTGATCATTCTATACTCATTATTTTTCTGTTTCCTGACGAAGGACTCATGTCCGAAAATTTGGAACTTTTATTAATTTTTTTCATTTCATAGGTTTTGAGAGTTCCTATATTAATTATTATTATGATGATGATGATGTTGTATAGATTAATGTCTTTATTGTGATCAGGATATTTTATGTATCAAAGTGCAATTTCGTAATTCTTAACTTCGCTGATTTGGACAGAACATTTCTTTTAAAATCCTTTTTTCAAATGATGATATTGAAATGTAAATGAATTGAATTGAATTGATCATGATCTGACGTCTTTTTGCTTCATCTCTATGATAATGAATGTCCCCAGGGACGCTTCTGTGGATATTGACAGTGCCAGAGACCAGGACCGTAACAACCATGCAATGACAACTGAAAGGCGTGACCAGGGAGGGGGGTTGGGGGTGGGCAGAAACACGCCATTCATCTTCGTTTTTCCGGTCACAGACTGTCAGATCAGCAGGTCACAGACTTCTATGCGAGATAAGATGCGGCATCATGCGGCCCTCGTCCTCAGCTCACCCGTGCAGTGTGACATGATCACTAGCATGAGATCACCAGATGCTCGCTAGAAGGTCTGTGAACTGCGGACATGACTGGGATATGCATTACGGCATAATATGTTCGAGACAAAAGGCAGTGAGAGATGTTAACGTTGACCCATTGCTATACGGAAAAAGGATTCTTGAGGGTGAGATGGATCGGGGCAGAGGATAGGGTGGAGTGAGGAGGGTACGGCGCATCTAAACTCGTAAGAAAAACGCACCAAAGAAGTTGGTTGCTGCAGCAACGCTGTTGTTACATTGTGTGAATGTATGTGTGTGTGTGTGTGGGGGGNGGGGGGGGGGGGGATATGTATGTTTGTGTGCATGGTCTGCATGTGTGTGTGTGTGGTGTGTATGAAAGAAAGAAAGAAAGAAAGAAAGAAAGAAAGAAAGAAAGAAAGAACGCAACCCATATTATTAAGACGAGATAATCACCAATTTACTAAGGGGAATCCGATATGAATAAGTAGCTGTCACCTTCTATGAATCAAGACAGCTCGGTCTTGTCTCATTATCTTCTTGAATAGCCATCGCCATTTTCCGTGCTCCCCAAGTGCCCCCCAACTGTAATCACGCTGAATGTCATTTCATCATCAAGTACCGTCGAATATGTACTGTCAATAATTCTGTCCTTTTATAGTCATATCCGTTGTGAAAACCTCCTGTTGCCTTAACAACCACTGTCGCCCCTCTTCTGGTTACTTCCTTATCCTAGATAGACGTAACAGCGGGCAATGCCATCAGACTCATTGATGATGCACATCATCCCGCGTTGACATCCACATTCTCCAACATTCGGACTCCCGCTAGGTCGACACTCGTCAAACACACGCAGAACGTTTTTGCAGACTCCGTAGAAGCCAGATCTGCTTGGAGTAGAGAAAATGATAAGAGGAAACCCTGCCTCAAAGACTTTGTCATTTTATGGAGGAAAAAAAAAACCAAACCAATTTCATTACACCCAGGGTTGTTAAAAGTTAATTTTAAAAATAAATGTTGCAATTACTTTATTTTTCTGAAAACATGAGTAATTTTTACAATTACTTTACTTTTCTGAAAGCAAAGTAACTGTTACAATTACTTTACTTTGAAAAGTAACTAATTACTTTTCAGTTACTTTTTAGTTATTTTCAGGTCTCAGTTTCTTGGTTATCCTAGAAACGAAACAAGCCTGCAAAAAGTCAACTGGCAAGTTTCACACAAGTTATCACGGTTGTCTTTTGAATGATATCCATTAAGTCATAGAATTAATATCTAATTTATTTGTGTTGAAATCTCAAAACAGCAGGCTTTGTTCGTTTTGGCATTAATGGCAATTTATTTTAATACCTTTTTTTAAAAAATCTGCTTCTTTACAAGGAACTTAAAAATTTTACAAAGTGCACGACCTGTTTTAGAGAGAAATCTTCAAAATACAATCCTGTGTGTGCTAGTACAATGACTTCCAGTCTCCCAGTTTGTATTTTATTATTATTCCAGGCATTATTGTTCCAAGCATATTATTTATTTATCTTTATGATCCTTCAATCGTGTGTATCGTCTAATCGACCCAGGAACCGTAAATCTCGCTTTACCAAATGCATTGTGTTGAAAGCTTTTTCCCCTGTATACATTAGAGTCTTTAATTTCAATGAAATTAAAACTCTATGAGATTTAGGCTTGGAATTATAAAATTAGAAAGGGTAATCAACTGGTAATTTTGAAATTGTGATCTTTTATTGCTTGAAATGATAGATTTAATTGTCCTTTCTCTTTTCCTCATTTAGCTCATTGTCATACTGTCTTATATTATTATATGTCTATCTTCCTTCTTTCCCTGCCTTCCTTCCTTTCCTTCTTTCCCGGCCTTCCACCTTCTCTCCTTTCTTTGTTCAGGCATTCATTCATCTTTAATTAGATAAACACAGTAAAACCTTGATATCACCTGCCGGTATCGGTATGCTACGCGTTCCTCCTTACTAAGTATACACTCCTAATGCGTCGAAGTTTCCCTTTTTAACCTTTTAAAATAAACCTTGATCCCAAGTTACAAAGTATACTTATAAAGTATAACCTCATTATGAACTATAAACTTCAATGGTCCCACTAAGCATAAAGCATTTTCCTCAAGAAATCGACCCTGTCACAACAAACTGGAGATAGCACGTGATCATAAAACATGCAGCTCGGCGCCACTCGATCAGGCCAAGATCACGTTTAGCTCAGTTCCAAGAAAATTGTGCATTTTTCAGATCAGCTCAGTTCACCTCGGTTTTCGTTAAGATTAGATGCAGGACAGTTCAGTTCATCAGAATTGAAAATTACATGAGGATAAGCACTAAGCAGCAGGCAACAGCCGGCAGGTCTATTACATAGTGCAATTTCATAATTATAACAAAGCCAGAATCAGCTAAAACAAATTGAAACAAACACGTTTATATACATATATAACATTGTACAATTAATACTCCCATATTTAAGAAAAGGGTTAGATGCAGTTTGGACATTGCTCCAACATGATGTACAATCACGGAATAGGACCGATCTTGTAGCTAAACCATTGACTAAATGAACTGTATTAATGCAAGAGCGGTCCTGTCCCAGGAGATAGCCGCTCCAACATGATGTACAATCTCAAACGGACTGCTCCAAGTGAGTGGCTCTCTCTTCACTACAGTCCTACATTTGAAATTTATACATCCATTTAACTAGCACTAGTGGCACTACCTTTGATTACTCCTATGTTGTTTCACATTAATTTTGTTTTAATATAAGATATTGGCAAACTGGCAAACACCTTGACAATGTAAGCATAGTAATCAAAGATCCTAATACAACTCCCTGCAGATTACAGTAGCAACATTGTAAATCTCTGTTGCTGTTACACAAGTAACAAAATGGTTTAAAACATTGTGAAATAATAGCTGACACCTAGAGGGGTCTAATAGCATTTATAAAGAAAAATTCATGGCAAAGTTGGCCGGCTGTTGAGTGAAACTAAATGAAATCGATATAGTTTTGGCGGTTCTAATCAAAAATTCTCTGAAATTTACTGTAACAAGAGTTCGAAATCTCTGAATTTTACTGTAGTGTTACATCAACCGTGAAAAAAAAATTGGAAGTAATAGCTAACACCTAATAGTTCACACATCGGGAAGTATGTTAGGGTCACGGGTGAACACTAGGCTCGCACGTGGATATTAGTGAACGTTTTCAGGCAGCAGATGTTTAAGAATAAACTTGCTGTGAAGTTAGCGTCCCAGTGGTGGAGTGGTAGAACGTTCAGACTAACTAAGAGACCTTGGGTTCGATTCCCGGTAGAGACATGAAATGTCTGGTAAAGGTTTTCTCCGCCCTTCTTCTCAAAATTGATCATTCACAGAAGTGAAAATTCAAAAACGCAAAAATAATTAGAAATGATCTCTTCCACAATGTACCTCTGAACTCTATCGCTTGCGTCATTCGACAGGTAGCCGTGTCGAATGACCACGTTCTTTCATTGGCTGGCCCAGGTGTAATGTGCTTGGGCAGGGTTGGGCAAGTTCACTAAAAAAGCCAGATCAGATCAAGATCAGATCATTATGGGAAAAATGCCCTTAGATCATGTATAGCTCAGTTCTAAGAAAATTGTGTATTTTTCAGATCAGCTCAGTTCACCTTGATTTTTGCTCAGATCAGATCAAGATCAGATCAGTTCATCGGAGTAGAAAATGACTTCATGAGGATAAGGACTAAGCAGCAGGCGACAACCAGCAGATCTACAATGCACATTTATTAATATTAATGCCAAGCCATGGCTAACTTACCCTTCATCTCGAAAATGTCCCCAAATTAGCATTTGTTTGTGCTCATCGAATAAAGGGTAAATATTGGAATGAACTCGCCACTACAGTTTTACATTTCTTGCATCAGTAAAGACATCACCATTTCACAATTTCACACTCCTCATCCTAACCTCAGAAAAAATATGCAGAACAAGTTAAATCTTGCTCTGGCCAACTGACAACTGACAATAATATGGCAACTAAGCTCCTGAGCAGTCGTGAGAGGCTGAGCTAAAAAAAAAACGAAACACAATAACTTGTGTGTAAAGTAGCTTCAGTGTATGTTTGAAATTGAATTTAAAATTCATATACATAATTGATAGCACACAATGCGAAAGAAATTTTTTTTTCACTAAATGGGAGGTGGGGGTGGAATTCCTGGTTTTCATGTTCATCCCTACCTACAGCTCCTGCCCCTCCAATCCTCTCCTCCTACCCCTCCACCCACTCCACCTCATCCCGCCTCGAAGGATGCCGATTGAACCGGCGGTCCATCTGTTACGTAGACCAGACTGTCCAGACATACGTATGTGACCAGGCCGAACAATGAACATCTGACCATTATCTGGCGTCATCAAAAGAAAGGTCGCGCTTCGCCATCTAACGGTACAGACAGCCTGGGGCCGCGGCTGGATACCCGGTGGGTTGGTAGTGGCAGATAAAGACGCAGTCAATGAAAGAATACAAAACGAGTGTCCGATTGCCTATCTAAATACTAAAAACATATTCCGTGCATAAGTCTTTCAAAGCGATGAAGATAAAGTCTAAACAAACCGTTAATCTGATAAGAAATAACTGAACATTCACCTTGTCGTTCCTCAATCCAACTCTGCAAGACTGAGAGAGAGACTGCCGTGGACTGGTAACCTCACGCAAGGTTACATCGATGTGAGTAACAGCTAGGGTTGTTGTAACGAGTAAAAAGTAACGCCGCTACGAGTACTCGTTACAGTTTTCGAGTAACAATTACTGACTCGTTACAAGCTTCATCTAAAGTAGCGAAAAAGTACTCGTTACCAAATTTTTGTGTAACAATTACAACATTTACTTGTTACTTTCTTGCGTGCGCGCGCGCGTGTGTGTGTATGTGTGTCACCAGCTGGCTTGACGGCCCGAATTCAATTTTCGGAGAGAAAAAAAAAATCAAAGCAATCCGATGTTTTTTAACAATAAATTATTAAAATACAGTAATACATGTTAATAAAGAAAAAAAGAAGAAAACTAGGCGGCATGAAAATTTATTAAGCAGTGACACAATTAAAACTCTAATCAGAGCATCTTAATTGATGAATACGATTACTCATTACTGAAAATTAACAAGTACAACAATGTAGTAATTTATCTAGTTGAGAAACACACACACACATGCATAAACGCATATACGCACACGCACGCACAGCACACATACGCGGTATTTTATTCCTGCTTATTTCTGTCCATTGAATGCTTTTTTTTCCTTCCAATACTTCTTTTACATAAGATATGATATGATCTCTCTCTCTCTCTCTCTCACATTCTCTCTCTCACACTCTCTCTCTCTCTCTCTCCCCCCCCCCCCCCCCCCCCCCCCCCCCNCCCCCAATATGACGTTAATTTCTAATGGGTTTATGCTCAACACATGAAATGATCCAGCATTATTGTAACCTGCTTCATACTTATTTGAAGTGGAAGAGGGGCATAGAGAAATTTTGAGACCTCGCGATTGAAGATGCATTTTGTTCTATATTATGTAATTCAACTAATATGACACACACCAACTCACCTTTATGCACAATTACTGACCATTTGCCAACACCATCAATGTTTTCGTGTAGAGAAAATGGTACTTTCGATTTCTGCAACAAACAAACATTCGTTATCGGATAACATGCTCCAGCCTCCCACGGAATACCAGGTCTTGCTTCATTGCACAGTAATGTCCAACAGCTGCACTGCATGTCTTATCTTTACTTAGAGAAGCATCCCGCAAGGTGCTTGGTAGTCTCGTCGACCATAATACACGAACTGATTTACGGGTTTGATACCAGTCTAGATTCACGAGTAACAATACTTACCAATAATACTCGCCTGGTTGTAGGATTAATACACGTCTAGCTGCTGAAGTAAATGTATCTGAGCATAGATTTGCATTCCTAGGTGTCATATTTATGTATGTACAGTCTTTGTTTTTAGCGATTAACACATTTGGATGTTATAGAATCCGTGAGATGTGATTTAGTTTAAGTCCATTGTAGACATAGTGGATGGCACAGTGACACGTTCATGAGTACTGTTTTCTGATCATTCCATCTCTTTTTTGTTGTTTTTTCTTTCTTTCTTTCTTTCTTTCTTTCTTTCTTTCTTTCTTTCTTTCTTTCTTTTACTTCTTTCCTTTTCTCTCTCTCTCTCTCAACCAGATTTCTGACAAACAATTTTTTAGCCTCCCAGGATCCAAGAACCCAGAACTCATCAAATGCAGACATCCTGTCGGCGTCGCTCACTTCATTGCAGGTTTTCCAATTTGCTTACATTTGAAACGTTCTTTAAGGACTCTACGTGGCTTAGAAGCAGGCTTGACCTTCTTTCGATCTCTGTCTTTGCACGACCAACGTACTAGACGCCTTTGAGGCGCTGGAGAGAACTTTCTGCATGTCTGTACACAGCTTCAGTGGAAGTTGTTGGTGCGGGGCTGTCTGAAGTCGAAAATAACTGGAGAGATGCATACTCAGAGGCTGGTGATGATGGTAGTTCTGACTCTGAGGACGAGGAAGCAAAGTCTGGGGGTGGAGGTAGCTCTGATTCATGGTTTGATAATTCTGAGTCAACGGTTGACAGCATCCAATCCGGTGATGGGGGTAAATCGGCGTCTAAACATGGAGGCGGCACTGGTACTGTAGGTGACATTGGCAATGGCTCAGGAGGTGGAGGTAGTATTGCTTCTGTAAATGTGGGCGGCACTGGCACTGCAGATAAGGATGGCACCGACTCATGAGATGATGGTGGCACTGATGGTTCTCTCAAGTTGGATGGCATTGTCTCACTCGATGTGAGCACCACTTGGTCTGCTATGCAGACCATGCCGTGGAATGTCGACGTAAGTTCTCGTTCTTGTGATCCAGTTTCCTGGCTAATGCTGATCTTGATCAAGGAGCACAGAGTCTATTGAAAGGTCCATCAGCCCGTCATTCTCATCAGTGACATCAGATATTATGGTAGACATGTCTATCTCCTCTCTTTCTTCTGTTTTCTTCCTTTTGGCGGGCGTGGAGTGTGTATCAGGAGATGACTTGCGTTTTGCTTGTAGATTTTGCCTATGGCTCAAAGCCACCAGCATGCGACTTCTAGAATAGGCTCCATGACGATCGGAAACAGAAGTGATCTGACCAAATTCGGCTATCAAGCATTTATTGGGTGAGCGAAGAGAATGAAAGAGAAAGAACTCAAAAAATAGGAGTCAACTTCATATCATTATTTATGTGGCGTCGTTCTGTAAGGGTTGACATGTTCGATTATGCAACTTCTCAGACTGTGTCCACACTCCGTCTCCATCTTGAACACCTTTTCTTGCTCACCCGAGTCCGATGGAAGCGGGTTGACAATTGACACTGTCTTTTTAACCTGTACTGCATCGCACCTACACTCTCTGACCTGACCATTGGGGAGCGGGGATAATCAGTGGTTCAAATTGTAAGATTGTTTCAGTATACTTTTATAAGGAACAACTATGATTTTACTGGGGTGTTGCCATTGCAAAAATAATAAATAAATCGTACCGTCTTTATGTATTTATACTGTAAGAAAACCA
>JAWQUT010000687.1:917-32440 GCA_033807755.1 Ellobium chinense
GGGGGGGGGGGGGGTCCAGGTGCGGATCAGATAAATGCTCTTTCCCTCCTCTTTACTCTACCCCTTCTCTTTTACCTTGATCTCTTCACCGCACCCTGCCCCTTCCCCTTCCTTCTTTGCTTCCCCGTAATGTGCAGGTGAGTTGGCACCTTAAACCTCGTACATTCTACATTGTTTCTTGACCGTGCCTTTGGTCGATTCTCTGTTGACTGTTTAAGATGGTGTATCCTTTTCATGGTTGTTGGAGCCTATATATTTCTCTGATTTGGTCTGCTGCAATATTCCTGTTCAGCGCGGTCTTACTTTTGGTCCCTTCTAGCAGGTGAAATTCTTTGCCTTTCATGTGGACTTCGACTGTGTTCGGGGGGGGGNGGGGGGGGGGGGGGGAGGGTTGTCCCCTCCTCCTTACTTTATGTTCGTCACTCTCTGTTACTTGCGCCATTTCTTACTTGTAGGGACTAAAATGGCGAAGGTGAGTGGGTATCCGCGCTGGTAGGTTACCGCAGCAGATTCATTGATGTGTAGTGTATATATACAGTGTTGGTTAGTTAGTTAGTTTGATAATTTTCTGAACCAGACTCGGACTCCAAACCAGACTAACTCAGGGGGAAATTGGTGTGAAATATAACATGGTTATGCGGACCTATCGGAGAGCTACTACGTCAGAGGCTTCTCGCCTCATCTTGCGATGCTCTAATTTGGCATCAATGTGGAGAAAATGGACAATGACTTGAATGGTTAATGGAGGCTGGCAGGGTAACTGTGCAAGTTACATCAACATGTCATACATCAAATCATAGGGCATAGAAAGATAAATAAGTTGTACGGATCATCCCAAGTCATTAAAAACTGATAACTACAAAACATGATCTGAAGGTGCTGAGAGGCAGCTTACCTACTTTGGTTGCATAACATTAGGCGTCAATATCCCAGTGAAGAAATAACTGTATGTCATAAATGATAGTGCAGATATTTTGTCTCAGACAGATGCTCAAGTGACATAAGTTTGATGAATGTCGCTTTAGTAGTTACTGAGAAAATTACAGTTGAGTGCTGGCATGAAAGCACAAGTTTACTACAATATCCTGTCTTGTATACAACCTCCCACCCCCCACCCCCAGTTCTTTATTCTATTCCTTATATTAACTGGCGTAAGTGTAGGCATAAAAGGAATCTATGGACAGGCATACAGGCAGGCGGATATAAAAAAAAACAAAAATCGGGTAAGCTATGGTGCAAATATGTTCATGATGCCTGCATAGGCCTGCTCTTCTTTGCGCTTTGAAATTATTAAAATATACTGGACTTAATACGTTAGTATACCTCCTGCGTTCATTCACAAGACCAAGACAGGACAGCAACCGATAATTATGCTTATGACGATAATTCATTGTAAAGATATTAAAATTTGTTAAAGATATAGGGGTACTTGACTTGACTAATTATTATATTTTGCTTCTCTTGTGCTTCCCCACATCAGGGGCTTGACGTCCTTTGTGACAAACGCCTCCCAATACAGACTCTCCTCCCAGTCTTGTTGTTTATGAAGTTCGGTAGATTGTTTTTTTTTCCACCATTAAATGCTTGCCAATTGTAGGTTCTGCATTTTTTTTTTTTTGGTTGAGTAAGCTAGTCTAAGACTCTGACTTCGTAAAAAAAAAAAAATGCAGTATTCACAGCAGCTGACAGATCAGTGACTTTGATTAGTAGATCTGAATCTATATCTACTATGGGCGCACAGGTGGGCTGAAAACATAATTCCAATAAAATAAAAGCCAATTTCTGACCTTTCTGTTTGGTTTTTTTTTTATTTATTTGGAAATCGAATGAACGATGGATCAGGATCAATTAGTTTTGAATCAGAGCCTAATATTTGTAGGAGCCATGTCTATCCTTTCTCCACTGGGTTGCCCTAAGTGGTGGTGTGGACGAGTGTCCCGTTTTTTTTTTTTTTTTTTTTTTTTTNTTTTTTTTGCTCTTTGGACTTTGGTAGAAATGGGGGATTGGACCCTTTCTTCCTCTATGGGCTATATTAACACTCTGAGCTGCCCTCTAAACCCAAAGATTTAGCTTTCACCCAGACCCATACACCAGATTGAAGCTCATTATGTGGCCCAAATTTTAAGATTTACCCAACCCTAACAAGCCCGTTGAAATTTTGAGCTTGGTTGCTATTTGTAAACAGAGCCTACATTTTTCACTGGTCAACGCCAGACCCCGCCTCTTCCGCCTAAGCACACCCTTGACCTGGCAGTTCCAGCCCAGGGCTAAATAGTGCCTGGCAAAATAAAATAAAATGGACACACTTTTCCATTATATCGAAATTTCCCCTTGGAGCCCTTATTACTGGAAGCAGGGCATGCCAAAAGAAGGAAAAGGGGAGATAAAATATCGCCCCTAAGTAGTACGACCCAAAAGTGAAAATACAGTTACATGCCTGTAGTCTAACCTAAAATCGAAAGTAGCGTTACAGGTCTGTAGCCTCCCTTGATTATTGCCCGATTCCCTGGGAATATTGCCAGGAAACTTCTTTAAAAAGCCAAGTCAGGACGAAACGCCCAAGATATGGCGAACGAAAGGCTGAAAAACAGCCAATAATTACCCAGTCATGACAATGTCATGCCATTGGAAATCCACCAATAGCCCGGGTGCATGGGAGAAAGAAGAGGGCATTTAACACTCATAAGAACATGGACACAATGATAACAAATTATAGCACAAAATGCCTGCCTGTTCACTGTAATTGTATGGGTATAACACCGTGGTCTAAAGCAAATTGTAAAGACAAGATTAAGAGGTGAAAGTTCCCAAATTCTTCGCTTTCTCCCTAAGGCAACCAAATTTATGATGTGGCATGTGAATTAAACTAATCATTCAGTTGACAATGAATGGGATATGATGATAACTTGTAAAATTGATTAGTGTAAAATTAAACCTCATCTCTGTTGAAAAAAAAAATGCTCAACCAACGATAGGTGGTCATTTCTGAATGTAAAGAATGCAAAAATAATGGAACATGTGGACATAAATGAATTCAGCAAGAAATACTGAAAGAGTGCAATAAAAGTGTAGGCAATTCTGGATAACATTAGAGCAGCTTTGAACACGTGAAAATAAAATGAGTCAGCACAGCAACGTGAAAAGAGTCTACATAAACAACTGCCAATCAGTAAACAAAGTTGTTATCAAATCACTATAAAACTTACTACTTCGGCTCACTCAATTATGAGGCATCAGAAGCTAAAAGAGATAGATATTACGGGCGAAACTGGAAAGAAGAGAGGACAAGAACAAAATACAGGCACAAGGGAAGAGGATATAGTTGTAGGGGCAGCTTGATATGATGGATCCAGTTCATGGTAAAGGGTAGCGTTGCATAAGGTCGCCTCACACTTAAAACAGACATGTCCAGGAGAACTATTTTCAGGGCAGATAAAATATTTTTTATTCATTCATTGGTTATTTATTTATTTATTTATTTATTTTATTACTAAGCCAGTAAAAAAAAAAAAAAACCACAACAAAACCTAACCCACTTTTCCCACAGCCAAAATTTTCTCGATAAACTTCAAAAATAGCCAATTTGGGCTGTAAAGTAGCCAAACTGGCAGTATCGCACTTTTCGTTCGGCAGTAACAGTAAATCGGCAGCAGACGTTTTTCAGCAGATAGGCCTAGAGTTCTAGATCTAGACTTAGACTACTGGATTCAGTTTGATTTCGACCGCAGATCAGAGATCACAGACCGCAAGCAGCAAATTGTAGGCCTCAGACGATCCTAGTTTACTTAAGCAAGTGTGCTGATTTTCTTGCCATTCATTTTGCATTATCTGATGGATCTAGACTAGACTGACTGACTATAGACTATAATAGTACACTAATCTAGAGTCTAGACTAGACTAGGTAAATTAGGCGAGGCAAGGCTAGAAGACTAGGCGGACAAGTGAAATGTTTTGGTTCTGATTCAACCTCTGATTTCAAGATTTGTATAGTCTACATGTAGGCCTATGACTTAGACTAGACTAGTCTAAGAGTAAGACTAGTCTAATTTCTAAACTACGACAGAACAGAACGTATGAGCCATTGCCGAATAGGGGAAAAACAGTCACTCATGACATCATACAAATCTGTATCAACCATAATCATTCTATTATACAATTACACAAAATGACGGGAGGAATTCCATATGTGTGCCAGAAAGATTTCCGCAGGCAACACACTGAACCAACAACATACCCTAACCCTAACCCTACTCTAACCCTAACCCTGACCCTGAGCCTGGGTTAGGGTTACGGTATGTTGTTGGATCAGTGTGTTGCATGCCGAAATCTTTCTGGCACACATATGGAATTCCTCCCAAAATGACAATGCTTTTGTCTTTTGTATTGGAAAATGGTTCACCTTTTGTACAAAGTACGGATATTACCTCTTGACTGACATGTTGTGGAAGAAATTTGCATTTGAACAGTTGAATGTGTAAAGACGCTGTAAATTACTCTCTTGAAATAGTCTATATCGCAAATGAGGGTAGACTATACCATTTAGAATTCCAATTTACCGTTAAAAGACACAATGCAAATGATTGTAATACATTTACACGTAGTCTATGGAAAAGGAGTGAGAATAGTGTGTGACAAATTTTGCTGCTAATTTTTTTTATATTGTAGTAAAATTGTGCATCATGCCAGCACTGAACTAATTTTCTCAGTAACTACTAGTGCGACATTCATCAAACTTGTGTCACGCATCTGTCTGAGACAATCATTTGCACTATCATTTTATTAAATACAGTTATTTCTTCACTGAGATATTGACGCTTAAGGTATGAAGATGCCAATGTATTTTTCACTGTTGGCTATATTAGGTTTTACACCTCTCATTAACTTATCCTGGGGTGCCGTTTCAAAATACTTTCCAAATATGTAGTTCAGCTCTTCCTCCAAATTTTGACACAAAGAAAAATGCACCTGAACCAGTTAGATTTTGAGAACTTAGGCAGTGAAGCAGACACCCTAATATTTTAGGCCTTTTCACTCAGTAAACAGGGTAACCTTACCCCCCTAGCAACAATCACAAATTTTATACTTGAGTGACTAAACCTCACCTATTCTGAGTCTACACATATATTTGCACCCATCTAAGCCTTGGAAATTAAAATCCAACCCCTTCCCCCCCTCCCCATGGCCAATATTCTGATTTTATAGGAACTATTTAAAATTGCATATTTTTATGCCAGGTGCTATTGGCATCTTCATACCTTAATGTTATACAACAGAAGTAGGTAAGCTGCCTCTCAGCACCTTTAGATAGCTTTTGCTAGTTATCAGTTTTCTAATGACTTGGGATGATCTATACAACTTATTTATCTTTCTATGCCCTATGATTTTATGTATGACATGTTGATGTAACTTGCACAGCTACCCTGCCAGCCTCCATTAACCTTTCAAGTCAGTGTCTATTTTCCCCACATTGATGCCAAATTAGCGCATCGCAAGATGAGGCAAGAAGCCTCTGATGTAGTAGCTCTCCGAAAGGTCCGCGTGACCATGTTATATTTCACACCAATTTCCCCCTGAGTTAGTCTGGTTTGGAGTCCGAGTCTGGTTTGGAGTTCGAGTCTGGGTACATGCCTGAGCGCAGTCGAGCCCGCATCTGGCTCCTGCGAGACTCCTCATACATTCATTCTCCCCACAAGGCTGGCTGGTAGGATGGTAGCTGTGACTGATGTCAAAATATTCTATCTGCACTGCATCAACTACATGTAAATAAACTTTGCTATCGTCCACTCTACACGGCTGTGTTCCTGACGTCTGTTCACAACAACTACTACTGACTGGCTGAGGCTCGAGTTAGGCTAAAGCCCATAGCCGAGCTCGCCTCCCCGCCGCTCTTTATCATCACCATCTTTCACCACCAACAAACAAACATCCTTTTTCCTCGCCATTTGCGACAATATCTCTATAGTCTAGTCTAGATATTTTTAATGCTCCTAGTCTAGTTTTATTTAACTCGTATGACAAATTCCATGTCAAAAGTCACACAAATTTTAAGATTCGTAAACTCAGCTGGGATACGTTCGATTTGTTTCAAAAGTCCTGAAAAAGAATGCAAACCTAATGCTCGTCGGCTACAGCCATAATGGCGAAAAATTCTAGTTTTCTGTCCGTTGTTAGTACAATCAGTTAAGTTTTTACATCAGTTTTATGTTTTAAAAATACATACCATGCAAATACATAAGATTTTGGGGAAGAATTCCAATACAAAAATGAAAAAAAAAGTTACAATTACCTAAGATTTGTTGAATTCAGTATCTAATAGGATTTATTGCTGTGGAATTCATCCAATGATTTAATCAGTATTAGTATGTTTAAACAAGGGCAATAATTCTGCAGAGCATTGTATATTAATAGTATTTCATTTCTGGTGAGTCTGTGACCTGTTCTACCACTTTGCTTCTATGAGACGTATACAATTTTAAGTAGATAAGTAGAAGTTCTGGGGAGGCACAGATATGCTGAATAATGCGCAAGAGTTTGGTAGATTTTCACTATCCTTATTTGGCAATGACTCGTATCCCTGTAGGTTGTCTGGGGCAGGCAGAGACATTATAAATTATATCATGTTGAGAGACACTTGAAAGACTGTTTTATTGGAATAACACATATGATTTAACATGGTCTGTAGGATGATGCATCTTTCCTTTAAAATTTCACAGTATTTTTTCATACATGTTTTTTTATCTCTTGAGCAATTTTGACAAGATGCAGCTTGAAAATCAAGCCCTTTACACTGTACAGTCTGCCATATTGAACGTCTGAATAATCATACATATACAGTTCTTTTTTCGCCAGTTATTTTCCACCCTGTACAAAACTTATTTGAGATTAATTTTCACCTTCGGGCTAAAGCCTCAAGAAAAAGGTTAGAGGAAGAGGAAAGTGAGAGAATGAAATAATGAATGCAAAAGCATCACAAATGACATTGATCTTCGGCACAGATCGATGCTAATCTTCTTTAAATGAGAGTTCATTAACAAAGANGAACAGTTGATATAGATAAAGAAGATGTATTTCTGCGGCTCGGCTACGGTGCGGCTACGGCTCAGCTCAAAGCTTTTGGTGTGGACGCACCCTTACACTGTACAGTTTGCCATATTTGTCTTCTACTATGAATGTCTGAATAATCATACATGTACAGTTCTTTTTTCGCCAGTTATTTTCCACCCTGTACGAAACTTATTTGAGATTAATTTTCACCTTCAGGCTAAAGCCTCAAGAAAAAGGTTAGAGGAAGAGGAAAGTGGGAGAGAGAGAGAGAGAATGAAATAATGAATGCAAAAGCATCACAAATGACATTGATCTTCGGCACAGATCGAAGCTAATCTTCTTTAAATGAGAGTTCATTAAGATGATCTAAAGGGATTTGGTCACATAGGATAGTCTTGAAATAATAAATTAATAATGTGCTTATTGTGAAGACAAAAAAAGCCTGGGGTCACATGCTACTTTTCCTCAATTTTGGCACAGCATTATTGCGCTGTATATAAACCATCAAAGCAATTTTTGCCATACTTTTATCAGTTCAAGGATACATACATCCTTATTACATTTTCTCGGTCCTTCTGCCTTGTACTTTTATTTCGGCCTGTACTATTATTAAAATTCTTCTTTCCACGTTATACTATTATTCCACACTGTACTATTATTTTAAAGGTTCATAATATTTAGCCTGGATCTAAGGCATGACATAAAAAAGTGAGAGACAAGCTAGCACTCATTATGTGAAGACAATTATCCACATGTGAAAACTTTCCTCCATACTAAATTTTATGTCTTTTTGCATATATGAATATGATCTTTGTTAAAGACTGTAACAACTGCTCAACTGTGGTCAGTTTTGTAACCTTAGAAAAGGCAGGGTAAATATTTGATAAAAGGAGCATCTGAACACTATCTGAGTTGGTTTTATTAATATATGCATAGCTTGTGTATGGTCGTTTCTGCCTCTTTCTGCTTTTTTTTTCTGGCCTGTATGGTCCGCATTGACCTACGATTCACTGTCTGTGATTCTGACAATTTATCCTGGAGGCATCAAATGCTGTGCTAATAAATAAGAGACAAATACTATGATTTGGCTAGAACTTCTAGAACTATGTCAAAACTTTAATGCAGCATGAAATTTCTTTCATTTATCTATGAATCGAAACAAGAAGCACATGACGATAGCAGACATATTTGTTTGCCTGCGTCATTTGACTGCTAAGGGGTCACTTTCCGGGCTGCATATCAAGTGGATTGTATTGTTGTGATGGGCAGTATGGACTATCACAGTGCTCATTGTATCAAAAAATAATCTCAGTCTATCGCTTGTTTAGTTTGTTACTTTCAGACTTGGAAATGCCAATTTCTTACTTTGGCTCACTTTACTTTTTGCGGCTATGGCTTTTATGTATATTAGGGGTAGGGACCCTTCTCAGTGGGCATTAGGGCTAGGGATTCTGTCTTGATTGACATAAGGAATAAGGACTCTGTCTTGTCGTTTGTTAGGTTAGGGTTTTTCGCATATGACATCACTGCTAAAGATAAATTTTACCGTTACCTTAAAATTTGAGGGAAGGAATTCTGAATGAGCTTCACTCTTCCAACTCATTAAACAACAATATATTTGTTATACTTACCATGGCAATTTTATATAGTTTTTTTTTTAAAAGAATTCTGATGACAAAAAAGAAAAGATCACTAATCCACATTGAAAGACTAATTTTAAGATGTGAAACTGGAGAGAAGCACCCAAAGAGGATGCCTTTGTTTTCTTAAGAAAGTCACTTAAAGACGTAGACTTTGAAAATTAAATCATAGAAGTGGGAAATGAAACTAACATTTTGTACTTTTCATATTAGACTTAAGCATGGGAAGACCTCTTGACGCACCCATACCTAGAATACAATAGGCCTCCTGGGCATGATTTTTGTTATCTGTAGTGAGGCCCATGGAAATATTTACTGAAGCTGCTTGAGAAAGACTTTGAATTGAAAGAATTTAGTAGTTATTAGTAGTCATAATATTATTATTTGCACTCATTAGATGGCATACTCAAGTCACCATCAGAATCATGAACTTAGCCTCAGCAAACATTTCAAAAAGTGCGGAGTTGGAGGAAAAAGTCAGTTGTGCCCTGAAATGCAGCATCTCATTGAACGTATTTGTGGCATCAAGTGAGAACGAATTTTATAAATACATTGTTATTTATGTCTTTCATACATTATGTTTATTATTTCTTGGATAGGATTTGCATCATGTATTTTTCATTTTCTTTCTAGCTTCGCTCAAGAGCACTCCTCTTACATTAGCAACTGCGGTGAGGAATTTAAATACCAAGGACTGTATATACAGTTTTCTTTAATATCTTTAAAATGACAACATGTTTGAGATCAGGCCTATTTACTATCAACGGTGCTCGTTGACCAGTGCTTTTGTTTTACATCACTCTGTCTATATACCATTATGCTGCCTGCCCAACTCTTGACCAGTATTAGTGAAGAAGAAGGCCAATGACTATTTTACTGTATCATTTCTCAGCTTGGAAGGAAAGAGTGTCGAAGATGTCTACCAGAATGAAATGGTCATGACAGTGTTGAGGGAGATAGAAGAAGCTGGAGTGTGTGCTCAACAGGATCGAGAAAATATAATGGCAAGTAATAATACTTGTCTCAATGTCTGTGATTTCAAAATCCTTTCTTAAAATAGATTGAAGGCATGCAGATCTCCCCTTCTTTCTTGCACCATCAGAGTTGAATACTTGAGAAGGACCTAAATTTTCTCAAAAAATCTACAAATCTCCCCTCAAGTTTATGACAAGAGGGGAATGTCTCCCCCACCTTGTATTTAAACAACCTTGGGTGGAAGTGTGCAAGATGGTTATGCTAGGAAAAAAAAAAGTAATAGGTCCATAAGTTTTCTTTACAGTGTTACAGAATGGAGTCATATTTGGAAATTTTAGGGTGTGAGAAGGAGGTGTGTGGGCTTGCAAACAAGCTTCAAAGATTAGTGTCAGAATCTGTTTTAGTCATCAGTTTTGCTTTGTATCTGACTTTCGTTTCTCTTTTGTGTTTCAAAATGCCAGCATGCAAATTTGATTAGGCTTTGTATAACATAAAAGGGCAATGTGTAAGTTCATGATACATGTTGAGTATGATAGAAAAGGGGGAAGGGGAGGAAGAGTTCTGTGAATCAAAAGCAAAACTTCACAGGTTATGCTGTAGCTTCAGAAGCATGTCATAGAACTCTGTGCATTTAAGTATTAGGGTTTCATCATGATTAGAGCCCCAGGTTATTGACCAATGTGTTTATGACATGATGAGCTGAATTTTGACCAGTCAGATATATCACTGTTGTGTGTGGGATGTAATATTCTGACCCACAAAACGTTTTCTCTGACATTCACAGTGTGATTCAACACTGCTTTAATTAAAGCTTTGGCTGTTATGCTTAAATAAGTACATGTTAATAGAGTATAAATATTTAGTGTTCTTTTTCCCATTTATAATATCCCTGACTCAAGTCCACATTTTTATCTCTACCCAAAAAACTTTCACCATATTTTTCATGTCCCAGTTTTTATCATATATCTTACCTTCCTTCTTAGTAGTGTGTTTCCTGACTTTGCCCACCCAGCTTTTCTCCACGGTTTGTGAATCATGAGAATATCCAACAATGAAATCCTCTTTGTCAGCTATCTCCCACCCCCTCCTAGTGGCTCAACCTTGATCTTTGCCATCCCCAGTCATATTCTGCTCCTGCACACACCTTCATGCTTTTATACATCAATTATGATTCACTCAAATATCCCCCCCCTCCCCCAACCCTCCCAAGCTAATTGTAATCCATCTGCCAACTTTTCAAAGATGGTAGCCAAATAATATTCTTTAAATAATCTGTGGAAAAATTGGCAATCTCCTGACTAGCCGCCATTTTTTCTTGACATTCCTCCACCACTTTTTCTTGACATACTTAGTTACAAGGGGACTTTTTGGTAATTGCAGACACAAATCTGAATCTGTCAGTTGTTGGCTTCACCTAGAACTGGAAACTTAGGAATGAGAACTTTATATAATAAAATAGAATTTTTATTAATAGAAGTAACCTTTAAACAATAATTTCAGACTAAAGAGGAGAACCTGTTACTCAGTGAGTTGTTCAGTTTATTTTGTTTGATGTTCAGAGCATTGTTTTTAGTGTAAGTTAGTGTTTTAACTCTGCCACAGGGATGATGCACAACTTCTCTATTTATCATATTTGATATTTATAGGAATCGCAGCAGCAGAGCAAAGTACTTGATATTAATGGTGAAAATGTAGATGTTTGAGATATGGGGAATCCTCGTCAGTATTTTTGTTTGATGAACTGATCCCAGTGGGGCTTTAGGCCAAAGCACTTTTTGCGAGACTCTCCTGAGCAGTGAGTGCTTCAGTCGTTACCAAGGCTGTCATTAGTGTCATCAGTCTATCAAACAAAAACACAGATGAGGATTCCATTTCTCAATATTAGCATATAAAAAGAGCACTACATGTAATTAAAGATCCAAATTTTGTCAGCTCGCTACATATTTTAATACTGAAATTCAGCTGTGCAACCCATGTATACTACAGCGCGTGATAACTCTTGAAAGAGTGAAAATTGGGTATTCTCAGTGACTTTATCTTTTATTGTGGCGAGTAGTTACAAACTACTGCCTATTGGTGCATATGCAATAAAAATGCCATCTTCCATCTCCCTTGACAACTTCAATGTTGCACATTTTGGTGATGCAGTTGTTGAGACATGAATGGAATGACATAGTTTAGTTGACATGAAATGTGGAATTCCTTATCAGTATCTCATGTCTCGGCTAATCCAGACATCACAACCCTAAAAATGACTTGCTGAGATGAGAAACACAATTGATATATATATGACTTTATGACTGTTTTATGTTTATCCTGTGGATAGTACAGTACTGTGTAAACCAGCTTGTTTGAGTTGTTTTGCATGAAGTTATTGTTCTTTGCATGATATTAATCAAAATTGTGGAAGTGATAGAGGGGACAACTGGGGGTGGAAATATGCAAGATGTTTGTGCCACAAACAAAAAAAAGAAACCAATCAAATCTGATTTATAGGAATAGATCCATTAATTTTCTTGAAAGTATTGCAGAATGGAGTTGCCCTGTCTTTCTCTCCACTAAGATTTATAATTTTATGACTTCTGTCAACAGTAAGGTAAAGTGTTAGTCCAGACTTTGCTGTCACACTTTTACGGATAGCAAGAGCCTTCCAAACATTCTAATGTTGTCCAGTCAATGCCCATAAGTTTGTTTTGTAACCTACTGGCTAACTTTCCAAGAAAATTAGCTAAGTAACATGCCTTAAATACTGTGAAGAAAATTCAAGCATCACATGACCAGCCACCACTCTTGCTTGACATTCCTAATAACAATGGGACTTTCCAAATTATGGACACAAATGTGTGCTTGTCACTTGTTGGCTTCAATGAGAATTGGAAACTTAGAAATGAGAAGTTCAGGTCATAAGATACTGATTTTCTATAAAAATGGGTAGCCTTGAAACAATGATTTCAGACTTAAGAGAAAAACCTCCCATTCATTGAGTTGTTCATTAATAATGTTCGATCCCCAGAGCATTGTTTGCAATGCAAGTTAATGTTTTAGCTATGTCACAAGACTATTGCACAACTCCTGATATTATCATATTTAATATTTATAGAAACACCGCCAAAAGAGCAAAGTGTTTGGCATCACTGGTGATAGGTTAGACACTCAAGATATGCAGTTGGTATGTATGATTTTATCATTGTTTTGTGTTTATCCTATGGATAGTTGTATTGGCAGCCAGCATTCAAGTCAATGCTCAACTTGTTTTGCATCAGCTTGCTTAGCTTATTTAGGATATTAGTTCAAAATGGTGAAAGTGAAAAGAGGATGGAAGGGAAGGTATGGGAGGATATTTCAGCAACTCATTATGATTCTGTTTTTTTTAATTTTTGTTTACTTTCTTTTTAACCTCTCTTGATGAAAACATTTCTCATAGGACTAAGTGAAGACTTGAGGCATTCGTAGTACCTGAACTCCGAATTTTTTGTACTGTAAGTAGTACAAGCTAATGGAATAAATCTATAGGGCTGAAAGTTTAAGCAGTACGAAGACAGGGGTATACACTTTTTAACATAGTCAGCGAGTCACATTTGTAGGAGAGGTTTGGATTGGGTTATGGAGTAAACATTTCTTCAGTGGGGTTACTTTGTATCTTCTCTTCCACACTGTAATAACTTCTGAAGGGTATCCCATGACATTGTCCCCTGTGGATATTATTTATTTGTGTTTTTTTTTTTTAACAGCATGGTAGTCTTTAAAATGATAAATGAATGACTTTTTTGTCCCTAATTAGCCTTTTGTCATGCCTTCAGCAATTAACACATAACTCCTCCCCAGGGCTCTCCCGAGGACACAGATATTATCCCCATCAGAGGACTTCAGGTAGAATCTTATAATAACTTATATATGCCTCTGTAAATTACTGTTATTCTGTGGTGGAAACTGAGGATGAGGTGATGACTGTGGTGAAAGTTGGGAATGAGTTATTGACTATGGATAATGTGGTGACTACACTGAAAATGTAGGTGAAATGATGACGATGGTGGAAATTATGGATAGGGTGGCGACTGGTGGAAATAGTAGATGAGGTGGTGACGGTGGAAAGTTTGGATGAGGGGGTGTTTAGTAGTGGAAATGCTGGATAAAGTGTTGACTAATGTAGAAATTATGGATACCAATGTGACTTTGAAGATTTTAAAATGCCATAGTTTTTTTTTCACTATTGTCTATACAATAAATTATCCAGGAGCCATTTGGCCAAAATACTGTACTTTCCACACATGTTTTTAACTCTTCCTCCAAATTTTGACCCTAGAAAAAACCCTAAAACCAATTAGATTTTGAGAACTTTGGCGGTGAATCAGACTGCCTGATATTTTAGACCTTTTCACACAGTAAACAGGGCAGCCTTACCCACCCAGCAGCAACCACACAGTTTATATTTCAGTGGCAAAACCTCACTTATTCTGAGTCTACAAAAGTATTTGCACCTATCTAAACCTTTGAAATTTAAATCCTTCCTCGTTTCTACCTGCCCATAGCCCTCCATCCTACAAATGGCTAAAACCAACAGCACTGCTTAATCACAAATTTTGCCATGTTCCTGGGGAGCTGCAGTTGAGAGCTCTCTTATTTTATGTTGTATGCATTTTTTTGTGTCAAGGTACCTTGTTCACAAGAATTCGAAACTTCATTGAATGACTGCAAGCACAGGCTGCATGAAATAGAGCATAGCTTTGAACAGGTAATTATGTATGTAGTGCAAGGACCATATAGCTCCAGATTATGGAACAATATTTAGCAAAGTTTATATGAAAAAAATCTTATTTGAAAAAAAAGCCCATACCACAAAGTGATATGTGGGTACACAATATAATTTAAAAACAACAAATGACAAGATAGATTAAACATCAAACAAACTTGCATCAGTGAATAATCAATCAACCAACCAACCAGAATCAGTCAATCATTCAATTAATCCATCAATTGATCAATCAATCAACCATTCACTCAATCAACTAATCAATCAGTCTATTAACCAATCAATCAACCAGTCAATTAAACAGTTGGCCAGCCAATCAGTCAATTAAAAAAACCAGTCCTCCATCAAATTTTCTTCTTCTTTAGCAATCCCAGGATCAAATCAATCAGTCGGCAAATCTACCAATGAGGCGGCCATTTGACCAATTAGTCAATTAATTAACCAGTCAGTCAATCACCAACAAACCAGTCATAATCATATGACTAATCAATCAGTCAGTCAATCAATCAATCAATCAATCAATCCATTAGTCAATCCAGTAACCAACGGACAATCAGTCAACTAATTAACAAACCAATCAATAAATGAGTCAGTCTTCAAACTAGCATCTGAAGTTGCCAAATGCATTATAGATTATCATGTTTTACAGTAAATAATATGCATCGATTGCCCTGCATTTTTTCAGTTTGGTCTGTCAAAACTAGAGTTTGACCATCTGTCAGGTAATTAGAGTTTTAGCTGTAAATTGCACCATGAGATAGTTTAATAATCTGCAGTTGAAAGCTGTTTTCAACCATCAAGTGATTTATTAGTCTTTTGAGCTTACCAATAGAATGAAAACTGATCAATGAAATAATTTCCAATGTGGGAAAGGATATGATTGTGTGAGTCATGTCTTCATCATGTGGGTCTGGTAATACAAGAAATCTCCTCTGACTTTTGGTTTTACAGGAAACGAAACAATGGACTTCTAACTTCAGCAAGTGTATGAGAGAAGTGAATAGCCTTTCAGCTATGATGCAGAGTGCCAGATGTGAGCTTTTATTATACTTTTGCTGTTTATAGACATTATACTTTAAGGATTGCCTGTGTGAGGACTGTATTGCAAGTGTTGTTGATTTTACATGAGAATAGTATGGTAGTTTGACCACGGATTAAAAATACTTTACTTTTAGTAAGTGCCATAAATTTTACACCTATGTAAACATCATCTCATCCTCTTTGTACCTGTGTAAGATAATTGAAGACATTCAGATGTTTTCTTCTTGTCAAACATCAATTTATGAAGCCAGTATGTGATATGTGATATGAGCTTTGCATAGTCAGGAATTTTTAAACTTAGCGCTGTCTCAGGTTTCACAATAGCCGTATCTTCATTTATAATCGTTGCACACTTCTGGGATGCAAAAACCATAATTTGAGGTACAACTGTCACCATATAAATATCGCCAATTTCAGGGTCTGCGCAAAGGTTGTAATTCAAATTACAGTTGTGAAAAATAGGCAAGTTGTCAGGGAATGTTCCTGCACAAAAGCTAGTAGCACCAAATAAAAGGTGATTGCGCGGGGAATCTTCAAATAGGTGTAATAATTTGGTTAAAAATCGCTTCTTGGGTCTAAATTTTATGACTTTTCCTAAAAATCAATTTCCTCATGATCTACCCCAAAAAATAAGTCAATTCCATCCATAAGTTAATGAGTGACCACCACTTTCTTCCTCCAAAAAAAAGAACAAAATAACATTAAACTTTGCTATTCTGGATGCAGCTATACTTTTACCCAATAGTCTAAAAGGCTCGAAATAACTACAATAAGTGTTAAGCTTACAGTTTTATAGACAAAACACTTGAATTTTATAGGACTGACCCCACCGCCATTTTCTCAAAAGAGTTATCAGGTCATATAAGACATGATCACCAGTGGCTGAATGTGATAATCACATCATATATATGAGTGATGGGTCATCTAAGACCCAATCACCAGTGGCTGTATGTGAGTGATCGGGTCTTATAAGACCCAATCACTGGAGTAAGTTACGAAAGTTGAGCACCGCCACACGGGTTAAAAGAAATCAAAAGTTATAGAAAATATTGCTGACACTAAATAATGAACATGAAGTTGCTTATAAAAAAGTAAAAGTGTTCTTCCGATTTGAAGATTTCCTAGAGGCAAACATTTTTGTTTTGGATCAATGCAATGGCTGTTTAAAACAAAGTGTTGTGCTGCATGCGTTTTACCTGTACTTGCTTGCTGTTTAAAACAGTGTTTTGCTGCATGCGTTTTAACTGTACTTATTTGTAGTACCTTACCTCAAACTATAAACAAACATTGCTTAATCTGAATGCAAGCAAATGAGGTCTATGCAATGCCTTTCAATTTGGCCGGCCTTAGTTATTTGATGGGAGTAAAACATATCCGTAGCTAATATGCCATATAGCACTGTGGCGTGCAATCTTCCATATCAAATCCAATGAGAGCTGCGTCAAAGTTGCACACCGATCCACGCTTTTGGACCAGGTTGCATGAAATATGCTCGTGTGCCACTCAGGTTCAGCTGCGTTTGGCTCTGAGATGGAAAATTGCATTCCAGAGTGCTATATAGTGCTCATGTAAGTATGGAGAAGTGCTGCATTAACCTCAGTCTAAGACAAATTTCAAATAGTTTTCATCTGGCAAGGTCTGACCATTCCTTTAGGGCTGTTCTTCCACTTTTTATGGACCAGAACATGAATCCCAAGGTTTTCATGCTGAGTAAAGGGTTCCTCTCTTGATGCTGAGTTTGTGTTTCTTCTCAAGAGTACATCTGTGTAATTTAAAATAATGTATACTAAGTTCTCAGTTTTAAAATGCATTTTCCTATAATGTTGAGACTGAAAGTATCCAAGACTGGCTTCCGACCTGTTATAGTGTCCTTGCTAATGTCTGTATCTGGCAGCTTTGTCTGCCAGTGTCTGAGTGTTGTGGTTTTTACACCTAGACATGTACAGGCATGCTGCAGAGGTTAATTTATGTAAACTCAAAGAATGTTATCTACCCTTAATTTCATGATATCTAAGTGCTCTGAGATAAATTTTCTTAACATCAGGATCTTACTGTCACGGCATAGTGATTGCATTTTCATAATGGTTTGATAATGCATCTTACTTTTTGCATGGAATTTGTCAACTTCTAAATAGATGTAGATGTTGCTGGGCAGTCATGAGCTAGTGACCTGAGTTATGTGTAGTCTGTGTGCTTTATCCACCAATGGCAAGAAAAAAAAAAGAGAAAATGCCATTGCATTTGTCAAAAAATTTGTGATTTGTTTTTAAGCAAATCTGATATAAAGAAACAGGTGCTATGAGTACAGTTAAAGCTCCGCTGCATTTCACACAATGTTTTTTTGTGTTTTCATTTAATTTTATGAAAGAAACTGTTTTATTTGTTACTTTCCACAAGTGAATAAACAGTTAGTGCACATTGACAAAGGATGCTATGCAAAACCATGACTGATTAAGCCAAGCAGTAGATTGTTGAATACTCTATAATTGTTCAGTTTAAAGCTTTCATTCCTCAATCGTGTATCTAGGCTTATTTAAGTCAAGCACAATTTTAAAAGGGAAATCACCCAGTTTTATTTAAATTGTTCATAGTTTGTCTCAGATCAAAAATTCGATTTGATCCCTGTTCAGTAACTGTTTTTTCAACCTCTTCTTTTTTTGTTATTCATTTCTTTGTTCCCTGTTTTATTTAGATTTAAAATAGCTTCATTTCCTCTTCTCTTGTATCCATCAAATTTCATGTTAGTGAGTTTCTTTATGAAATACTAATAGTTTAGTTCATCATCAGTTCCACTAAGCCATGGTGATCATAAAGAACCAGTAGATATGGACAGACGGTTGGAGGAGCACAGAAATTTGGAAAACAGAGCAAGCAACTTGGCAACAAGGGCACTGGAAATGGTGAGTTTAAATGAGAACATATTTTCTTTGTATTGTAACCAGTCAAAGAGTGTGTGACTATTTGGTTTTTTTTTCTCTCCTTTGTGATTTTGTTTGCCCTGACTGAATGTAGAACGTAACTTCCTCAGAGTACAGAGTTCTTATTGTTGTTAGTGCTGTATCAAGCTGTGGGAATCATAAGACTGAACAATCATTTTTAGTCTTTAAACTGTACAAACATACTTTGTTGCTAGCTATCATAATGGCATCAGAAACGCAGACAGACTTTAGCATTACTCATCAAGATATAAGATTTTAATTCTGACACTAAAAGAATAAGAATTGAGCAAATTTGAATATGCACAATATTTTTCTCTGGTTTGTGATATTTTTTCTGAAAATTAAAGTTATAATACACCACAGTTTCTAGGAATGTTTTAAAACTTTATTTCTGAGGATTCTTTAATTTCTCCCTGAATATTTTTGTGTTTAAATAGGCAGTAAATGTTTTCACAAAAGTGTGAAGTTATCAAAAATAATATGGCCAGAAATGTGAAACATGGTGCATTTGCAGGATGTAAAATTTGATGCGAATGATTACATATTCTATGAACAGGTGGAGAATAGCACATGGTTTTTAGCTCTTGAAGCTCTGTGTGACAAACTGATTGAGATGATGGGGAAATGGAGGATTTTCCAAGCTTGGGTGCATTTTGATTTAACTCAAGCCAATGCTCAAGCCAGTGTGGAGGGCACTTTGCAGGTCCTTGACAATATGTAAGTAAAAAAGGTAGCTGCAAAATGCAATGCCTACAAAATTTGATATTTGCAAGACTTTAAAGATCTAGACATTTGCTATGTAGTGGTCTAGTTTAGAAAATATTGTTAGTAGTAGTCATGACATTCAGATAACAGGAATGCTATAAGTATGTGTAATTTTCAGTTGGAAATGGATGCAATTGTGTTCAGTCCATTTTCCAATGGGTTTTTTTTGCCATTTTCTTAGAATGTGCTTAAACAGTGAAATAATCAGTGGTTGCATTGACCATAGAGACACAGTATTAAGAGGATGTCAAAATGGCACCCAGTAGAAGGAATGTAGTATAACATCATCACCCACTCACCTCTTCTCAGTTTTAAAATGCATCTGCCTGTAATGTTGAGACTGGAAGTATCCAAGACCGGCCATCTCTGATTTACCGATGAAACATCTTTACATTTTTTTGTTTTGTATCTTTCAGATTTAAGAAGACCTTTGACCTGATTCACTGGGCTGATGGAAAAGCAGAAGAAATTAGGAAGGTCTTTGAGAAAAACAACAAGGAAAACATGCAAGAAATTCTTCAGTTACAGCAGAAGCTCGAGGGGTTGGAGTCCAAAATTTTGCACGTGTAAGCTAATTAAAAACCCAATCCTATGAAATTCAGTTATCCTGTGTTAATAGACAATTAACACATTAAACTTACGATATCATTGTGCATGTGCATACTAGCTTCATAATCTGTGAACAGGTACTCATATGGGGATACTCTTGGCAGAAGGAAGGGGGAAACTTTAAAGTCAGCTTGCCAGTATTGTCTCCTGCAATTGTTAAAGATGAAATATTTCAGAATTTGTGTGTCTGGACTTCCTAATAAAGAAATAACATGCCTTAACTCTCCTCGGACATCACCAGGCAAAGTGTCACATGAGTCTAGGAATGCTCCCACTAGTGAGAAAACAAATTAAATTCAGGGGATTGGGGATTATTCTTTGCAATCAAGATTAAATCTAAAATAAATGTTCTTTGAGGTTCTTAGTCTGCACCACTTATAAAGTGAATTCTGTTTTTTTGCATGGCTCCCTTTCAGTTCCTGGACCTTTGAAATACACCCAGAAGTGTCCTTGCTAAACATTGAGAAACTGAGCATTGTTTTGAGGTATGTGCATTGAGATCAGCATTTGTGATAATGAATAGGTCTTTCAGTTGTGTTTTCCCAAATATTCTAAGAGAAGCTTGGTATTACGAGAAGATCTGTACATTTAGTAATGTTTTTTGTCAGTCTGATGCAGTGATCCCGTGATTCAGAAATTACTGTTGAAAACAGGTTAATAATTTGTTGCATAGAACCATCAGTTTATGACTTTCCTCTGAAATACTGTATGGGACTTCTTTTTTTTTTTTTTTGTGAGGATCTGATTTTCAGAAAGAGTGGGTATGGCTTTTCAAGAGGATGTAATTTTTGCAAGCTCCGTATCATGTTTTTTTTATGTGGCTATGAAGGCATAATTCTAGAGTAATCCAGAGTATATTGTTGTTAATAGAAATATCAGCATTTGTGTTTCCCTACTGCCTCTTCAATAATTTTTTTTTTACTTTAGCTCATTTCAGCATAATCCACGAGGGTGTTTCTTAAAGATTTCTTATATGCTACCACCCAATTGACTGTAACTTTGCATGCCTATTTGGATCAGATTTTCTTCACAGGAAATATTTATTTCCTCTGTCTCCTGTATTTGTGGTAAAAGTCTTTTTGATAAGTGTTAGTTAAGAATCCCAGTTTCAGCATAGTTGGATATTTAGATAATACAGCAGTGCTGTGTTTCACTTTGGTTATTTGCACCATCACTCCTGGTAAAGGCAAAAGAAGCAAAAGTATAGGAGGAAATCAAAATAATTTGAAATACTTGAAAGCTCTTCAAACAGCTTTAATTTTGATATATCTAAATCAGAAAAGCGAGAAAAGGATAGAGTGAAAATTAATGGCATTAGATTCGCATCGGTGTAATTGCACCATAACACTACCTTTTCATTTGTCCCATGCCCAGACAGAACAACTCACACAAGCCTCACTCAGACTTTTCTCATTCTCCCTAAGTATCATAATGCTATATAACAGTATGTTGCATTAAAGCAAATGAATGAGACTTGCTGCAGAATGGAAGGGAAGTCGACTCTAAGTTTTAAGTGCTATAAACACTTGATGAGTTGCAATCGCAGCCACTTGTCAATAATTACATGACATTATGAAAGACAAAAACGTTATTTCTTAACTAAAAAGTCAGAACAAATAGTTTTGGTTAAGACAGATTGATCTTGAGAGGCATGCAAAGTGGTAAAAGGTTTGTCAAGGCATTATCATGTAAGACAACAAAATAGCTTAAAAGAATGGGAGCAATTACATGATTGGGTTACTCATAAAGACTGACCAGACATGATAGTTCTAGAGTTTTACATCTCTTTGTTGACATCATGTGGATGTCGGAATGCTCCACTGTTGGGGATGCTAAGTCCAAAAGTGAGGTGCTGCTATGTCAGCAGATGGGAGCATAGGGAAGAAAAGCAAAGGATCCTCACAAGCATTGGTGGTGCTGCACCTGATTTGATCAGTAATATCACAACATCCCTTCTAGATCGCTTAGTTTGCTTTGCAAAGCAGCAGGTACTATACTGTTTACTCAGGTCATTGTGACCTAGGACAATTGTGCATGCAACTGTACTTAGACACTGTAACCTTCTGACATGGAGATGTGGTAATGAGCACTAACCAGGTGTTAAAATTAGCATCTTAAGAAGACTAGGGAGTGAAAATAAAACTTATTTATGAGGCTTTTGTACATATTAGCATGCACATACTGTATTTATTTGCTGAAAATAATGACTAAATAAGCAGAAAAATCTGAACGAAAAACACTGTACTTAGTATTCTTGTTTACATACACAGAGTATCCATATTAAGTGTGCTCCACTGCACTTCATTTTACATCAGAATCTGCTGTTTATTTCTTATAATTCTTAAGCTTTTATAAAGTATCTAAAAATGTATCTTTAAAGATATGGATGAAATCTGTGTCATACAAGTGGTGCTATCGTAAATGACAGCTGTCCTAAGATCATCACCCTTGGGTGAGAAAAATGTATCGTTCAGCACTCTGGTTTGCACTTTTGCATAGGAATGGAACACATTCATAGTGATAAGTTGCACACTATATTAAATGCATTACAACCAGTGGGAAAGGGCCATGCCTGTCTTTAATTCCATGTATATTTTTCGCTGGGGAATTGCTTGGAATATACAAAACACAGAGATAAATTAGTGAGCAGGCAATTATACCACTGTGAAAAAGATGAGACAAAGACCTAGAAATAAAACAGATGGGTTATTAGATAAAACCTAGACATTTTTCATCAGCAGGCCTTTATTTTTATGGTAAACCTAAGATGAGATTGTCAGCATCTGATTCAGAAAAGAAATGCATGAATACATGATACAGTTTTATGTCGAACTTATTTGTCATGTGTTTATTTAATGTAATGGTTTTATCTTCTGATTTCTATTTGCAGACTGCATGGCCTTTCAGAGTCACTTATTGACTTAACACAGGTACAGTGGGCACTATTTCTGCAGGCTGAGTATGGGAAGAGATATTCTGACACAGTAAGTGCTCATTTACAATTTCAGTGCAGTTTTAAACTGAGACTCTTTTAGTGTGTCCAGATTAAAGCTGCTCTTAGACTTTTTTGAATATGTAGCCAGTACAGTTCTATCAAATGTCACATAATAAAATAGTCCATTGAACTGTATTTAGTATGCAGTGTGTATTGCCAATACAGTTTACAAAATTTTACATGATTGACAGCGAGGCACTGTTGGGAAGACTGGAATTTCTTGTGTACAAAGAAGAGACCGTTTTCTAAAGTTGAAGCACAAAGAAAAGTGTACCCATTTCACTTTGATTTCTCTTTTTTGGGGCAGTAAAGTCAAGGAGAAGTGTATCTTTTGAACATCTCAACAGTTGAAATAGATATTATTTCGTAGTTTGCCTGGCTAGAGTTCTTGTGTTTTTATTGATCTGGAGGCGCTTGGGCTTTAGCCTCTCAGCTTTGTGCCATGTTGCCATGTTAAAGTAAGTGCAGGAAGCCTTCACTTGGGTGGTACTGCTGTGCAGGATGTTGGAGAAGTCAGGGTTTGGTTGCTTTACAGTTTCAAAGGGGTGTCACAGAGGAGGCATACTGGCACATATTTACCCTCGTGATGCTATGGCAGAACTAATTCTACAATTCCCTTGCTACACTTAAATGCAACATTAGAATTTATATGCTTCTCCTTGCCACGCGTTGAGTGCAGCAGTCAAATTTTGCAGTCCATTGTCAGCTGAACAATCAGCAAACAACCCTCCCATAAGTCATTATCCGTAGCAATGGTCACCAGCCAGCCAAAGGCTGGACCCAAGGAACCGCAAGCTATAAGAGTTAAGGCTGTATTCTGTTTGGTGGGCGTTCAGCTGGCATCACAGATGAACAACAATATTCTCTCTCTTACCTAAGCTGTTCACACCAGCTTTTCTGTTTCGTCTATGTTTTATTGAATTTGATTCCTCCAGTCTTCCCAGCTGCCCACCAATTCATTCATTCTTCTTTAAAAGTGAGAAATGATCTGTTCTCAGCTCGATATATGGTTGCTTTGTGTAGTTGCTTGAATGTGATTAAGAGGATGCATCAAATCAAAATATTTAGGTCAGTGACTTTATAGGAATGTTTCTTTATAACATAGTGAGTTATGTCATAAAACATGAGATTTTAGCATCAAAAAGTCGAATTTGTACTACAGAGATGTGACTTGGGGATCTTTTTGACATTTACTACATAAATTTATAAGAAATTTGCAACAACTTTATCTTTGTATATATTAAAATGACATGGCTCATATTTTCATAGATTGTGCATCGTTCTATTATTTTACAGAATCTTTTGGGGCTGTCTTTAAATTTATCAATCATGTGTTCAGTGAACATTTTCTTTTATACATGTGATAAAATCTGCAGAAGATATGAGTTTACTTTTTTAGGGCCTCATAACTCACGGACAATTTGAAATATCAAATTTGTCTTCTGACAAATAACAATGAAGGGTTTAATGAGTAATATGTGAAAATTTGAAGTAAATATGTCGATGATTAACTGAAATTAACAGTAAAAGGAAAATGAGAAAATTGAGAAAAACCATAAACAAGGTAGGCATAATATCTTCAACTCTAAATGCATTGGAATTGATATCTTTTTGTTTACTATTATATTAGCAACATGGCAGAATAAAAATTAGTATGTTCAATGTGTTGTATAGGCAAATGGAGTTGGAATAGATACCCTCACTCCCTTATTTGAACAGACTTAGTCTCAGTAATTTGCTGCAAAAAATGGTAATGTGGAGATCTCTTTCATTACCCCAGACCATGAAATGCAATATTGTATCACTGTTCCATATAGTGAGTACATGCAATTTCTATAATATACCATAAGAAAACAGTAAAACAGGCTAATGTTATGCCATTTTGTAAAGCACAGATTATAACTGAATGGTTTACAGAGCTAATGAAGAAAAAAAGAATTCATGACAGTCTGTATTTCAAAGCACCTATCTCCATTACTCATAAAGATATTTTTAATCTGTTTTCAGTGAAATATTCTTTCAAACTGCTTATTGTGATGGAATTAAAACGTGAAAAAAAACAACATAGTTTTGATGAAAATCGGTAGGGCATCCCCTTCAAGAATGCGTTTTTAATCAAGTTTTATTTGAATAGTGTCTTCATTTCAGGTATAGTAGTCATGAAGGCTGGGAAATAAAGCATTGTATTGTGACAGATGGTCATCTTTGAAATCGTAATGGGAAAGGAAATAGTAAAAACCTTAATAATACTTGTTTCTCATTAGTTGTTTCTGGAAACAATTTTACTGCACTCCAGACAGCTCCATATGTGCTCTCTTCCCAGTTCAGAACCCAGTGAAGGGTCATTCTTCTTCTTGTTCCTGTTTTGATCTGGATATGGATCCTTCTTGCACATCCTGCAAGGTTGCAGCCTCTACCTTCTCTTTCATATCCGTCCACTTCCACTATTCGCTTTAGGGAGTAATGTTCTATTCACTTTGTGTTTTTTTCCTTCCTTACCTTCCTTGTAAATTCTTTGAACATATCTGTTTTATCATTCTTGATGGCCTAGACACCTGTGCATATATTTACATAAAATATATCAATACCATTCTTTCAGACCACGTGAATGCAATCGGACACATTTTATGGGAGACGCAAAAAACATAATCTTGAAAACAGGTTAACAAATTCTTTCAAAACCAAAACTAATTAAGTAAATTCTGCATGAGAAATAATTTTAGCTGAAAATGTATGCATCTCTAGCCTTGATTATGACGTATTGGGACTTACGAGATTTGGTAACTGGATTTTTTGTCTTGTGCATCACTTATGAGTTTTGGTTATAGCAATTATCCCAGTCTGTCTATTAAGTTTGCCTCTTTAAATAAGTAGGTCTTCATTATTCCTGGTAAAACATTCAATTTCCTTTCATGATTCTTGTATTTTACTATTGTATAGGAATTAATATGGGGCTGTTGAATGACCGTGAAAATGTTTATCTCAAATTTAACGGCTTCTCTTACTATTTAAAGGCATATCTGCCGACTTTGGCAGTTAACACTAAATCAGCTTATGAAGTGGATAAAAAAAGAAGAAAAAATACTAAAATGGATCCATTATCAAATATTGTAACAGCCTGATGTTTTGACCGTAATTAATATGTTGATAATTTGTAATTCATAATAAACAGGACAGCTGCTTGTTGACAGTAAGTTGATTTCCAAAATAATACACTGAAAAAAAAAATATCAAGAATAATAAATGTTTACAAACAACAATTTAAATGTCTCAGTTATAATTGTCATAACAAATCTGTTTCATTACACTACATATGTATACACATCTCTTTGTCGACGATGTAAAAAAAAGACCTTACTGATGACAAAAGTTTGAAGATTATAAGTGCCAAGTTATGTTACACAATTTAAGTAAATTGATACTAGATTAAACTGAGTGGTATCTCATATCATGCAATGAGCGACAAAATGTATTATCAAAGAATATGGACAGAAATCGGTGGGAATAAGTAACGATAAACATGCTTGATTATTAAAACATACAGTGTTACTGCTTCACACTGTTTTGCAATTCAATCATATCAGATAATCACATCAGAGTAGAAAAGAATTGAAGATTAGTGCTCATAAGGAAGATCCTGATATTAAAAATCCAATTAATAAACGCATGAACGGACTTTGGAATAAACATCCTTACTATTATTGTAAAGCTTGCCAGTTCATATCCCACAATAATGTGACGGGACCTTGAAAGAGCGTTGAAGAACTTAGCAAGCAGGAATACTTTGTTTTCAGAAGCACGATCATAATGAGCACTTTGTGCGGCAGATGCAGAATGACTCGATGAAGACATTGCTGTTGGTGATGCTGATTCAACCATTCTTAATTTCTACATTCTTAATGTACCATTCGCTGAGTGCTGTAGTGGCCAAAAACATGCGCTTGCATACTTGTATTTTGATTCTGTCCTTCTTCAAGAAGCATTTAAGTGTACAACTCCTTTTGGAAGCAGCTGCACCATTACTGTTTCATGTGAAACATTTCCTGTCCATGAGGGAACTGATATAAACTGCTTTCTCTTGCCATGTTAGCGACCAGATGTGCTTAAATGTAGCCTCTCTGTCTTCGTGGCTGAGAGTTGAACATTTAGTCCCTGCACTCTTGCACTGGCATGGATCGCCCATAGTAAGTGCAGGGCGCTGGATGTCGTCTCTAGTGTACTCTTGTCCGCACTCACGAAGCCATTATCATTTATTCTGTTTCCATTCAGTAGGCGTTTTTCGCAGTTTCTGGCACAGAGCATCTGGAACATCAGGATCAGGCATAGAGGCCCTTATTCAGAGCGAGTGTAATTGAGATCTGTAAAGGAAGGATCGTCTGAAAGGTATGACAAAAATTGTTCATGGTTGTCGATAGTGCAGCTTTGGTTGACTGGAAGCAGAGGTACACTGTAAGCTGATCATCCATGAGGTCTACTGTGGAAAAGCCGTCTGGAAGACATAAGTGCTCTTCATTGATATCAATACTGCACTCTCTTTTGGATGAAAGCAGAGCCTCTGTCGCAGAGTGGTTGAAAGGCTTGTCTTGCAGCACTAATTGCTCAGCAGTATCAATACAGCAGTCTTCTTTGGATGGAGGCAGAGCCTCTGTTGCAGGATGGCTGGAAGGCATGTCTGGCAAATAGTATTTATTGTCAGTAGTATCAGTGCTGTTGTTGAATGGAAGCAGAACCTGCATTTCATGATGAATGTTGGCAGGTTCATTTTGCGATGCCAACGCATCTTTATGTAGATGATGTGGACAAGAGTTGTCTGTCCTGCAGCTTATGTCGGCTATATTTAAATCAAGATTGGTGAGTGATAGAACATCCAGTGAAGCAATACCATCATTTTACACCTTTTCAAGTATACTTGACACTCACATCCAACAATTCCAGTTCAGCAGCTTCTTGTCTATCCTTGAGATGCACAGCAGCAAAATTGTATTGTACTCTTCGCTTTAACTTGACTGCCCTAAGTAATTTCTTGTACAGAGGATGCCTTATTGAGAGCAAGTTGAAGCATCTGATTTCCACGACTGTATGGAAACATTTTCCATTGATAACTTAATGGCCAGTGAATTCTTCAAAGTGCTGCTGCTGTGCTATTGTAAATAACTTAGAACATACTTAGAACATGCATAATTTAGAATGAACAGTAAGAAGGAAAATCATTGGTTCCAGCTGGGATTGTTATTTGTACCCACATTATTGCTGGACCTAAGCTTTTTCACTTATAAAAGGGATGAAATATTGTCATTTGTCAGTCATACATCAGTCTTCAGACAACAATTACAACAAAACATGCGCATTTATTAGGAGCGATGGCACACAAGCCAAAATCATTAATATGACTAGTCTCTCTGGACTGTCTCTAGTTCTCCAGGCACCACTCTTATAATCTTCAAACATTTTACATTTTTGTTCTAACCTCCCAGATGGCGATGGTGACATGAAATTTTACAAACACAGAGGATAGGACAGTCTTTTATTGTGGATTATTCACATTACATAAAAGTTCATATCAAAGGGCCCCCCCGCACTGAACAGATAAGATGAGCTGACCCTACCACTATAAGCCTGTTGAATTCACTCATAACCACCCACCTTGCCTCACAGCTCATCGTGATTTGTTCTCATTAGATATTGCAAGCCACAGCCGATGAGCTTGAGAGGTCAAGCCAGACAGGCAACATGGCATTTCACTATCTAATCAGATCTCGTAACTGTTGAGCGGTGACAAATAAGCTTTTGGATGGTGTGATTAGACAGACAATGAGGGGTGGTTATACTGTGTGTTTTGTTTAATGCATATTTTAAACACTTTCTTGTAATTTTTCAGTCTTATTATTTCACTAGTATATGTGTCTTTGCTGGAGATTATATATAGGCTAAAAACTTATTTTCGGCCTGGGGGCCACATATGAGGTCCGATTAGAGTCGTGCCAATATATACACATGAATGTCTAGTGTGGGCGCATTACCTTGAATGTGATGATAGCACTCTTGCAATTTTCTTAAGACATCTGTTACTACGGTAATAACTGAAGAGAACTTTCTATATTCTACTTCGGCAGGAAGTCTGTACAAAGAAGCCCAATATACAGTTTGAAGACAGAGGGGATACCATAGGAGTGAGAGTAAAGATCACCCACTTTGAAAAGGCACACATGAGAGCCCCAAAGAGATCTTCCAGTCTGCACAATGAACAGTTTTACAGATTTGCATTGCAGTTGAAGTTCAGACCAGCATCCAGATCTCCAGTTGAGGTATGGTCTTTTTCCAAGTTGTCTGACCTGTGCAGCCCCATATATGCTGTGCATCAGAGAAAATATTCCACCTAACTCTGAATAATGGCATGCCTGTGTTCGCAAAGTTTAAAATCAGGAGCATAAAATTAGGTATAGGTATGTGCTGAAGAAAATGCCTGACCATGTCCTTTGCAAAGCCTAAAATATCATTCTGTGAAAAAAAAGTATCTCATTTTACATAAGTAGAAAGCTTTTATCTTTCTAATCATAACTTATAATAACCCTATTATAATCCCAGTACTAGGCATATTTTGTTGATAGACCAGAGATAACAGAGAATTCTCTGAAATCAGGGAATGTCTTTCAGTCAGAGAAAGTTATGAGACATCAATCTGTCCAAGAGACTGCTTTGAAATGTGTTTCCTGTCATCTTGCCACTAGCATGAGATCTTCTTTTCTGTATTATTAGATATCTCATCAACATTTGAGTTTTTATGTTAAAGTAACAGCTTGATGTAAATTGCAGCCAAAATGGCTATGTACCAATAGATTCTAGTGTACAGTAAAACCTGTGATGTAGGGACACTCAAGGGAAAGTGGTCCTGTATAACAGATGGTCCTTCTTTGCAAGGAGGGCTTTGTAGGTGTTTTTGTGATTGGATACTCCTTGCATATTGAGACAAGAACTGTCTCTTAAGTTGTAAACTTTTAAAGAGTATCACAAACTATCAGGCTCATATCCTATGGCAAATATGTTGGTACAAATACAAACTGCATGTACAGTATGAAAGAGCTAGACACATGAGGACACTTTTTTGCCATTTAAATTACAGCATCTTGGAAGTCATATTTACAACTTTTATTTGGCCTTCATCTTAATGATCTCTTTTTACCCCTGAATGCCAGTAGAGCAAATCAAAACAGGTCTTGGTAATAGAAATAACAGAGTAATAAGCTTGCAGCTGGAGATGTCAGTCCTCCTCACTAAAATCATTAAGCTTATGCTTATCAGTGTGGTTTAAAAACCCTCGAACATTTGAGTCATCAGGTTATATAATTGTATCTTGCCTGTCCTTTCCCCTTCCCACATTTACCAAGTACCCAGTCACGGACAGTCACACAGCAATTATAGCACTGTCCACTCATTAGGAATAAAAAGTGAGCACTGTCCACTCATTAGGAATAAAAAGTGGTTGCTCTTCCCGCCAGGTTAGAGAATGGTAATATGAGACAATGTGTCTACCTCCTCCCCACCCCAAATTTTTTTTTTTATGTCAGGCTATGTCAGGCTAGCATCATTTTGTGTGAGTGTAGCACGGGTTTGTGTGGGTGTTTGTCTGTCTGGGTGTGTTCAGGCAAAAGAAAAAAAGCACAGTTTCAGAATAAAGAACGGGTGTGGGTGGCTTACTGGGTTTTTTTCTTTCCTGGCAAGTCATTTGATAGGTTTGCACCTGCCATTCAGTGTCCTTCCAAAGTCCCATTTGGCCTACTCTGTGTAGATCAGCTGTTAGGCCCACCGGTCACTTTACTGCAATTTATTCCTATTGACGGAATTCTTTTTTTGACTTTGTTTATTTTGTTTCTAAAGCTAGGTTAATGTCGTTTGTGTGGTTTTTTTTTTAGTCATCTGTGGACAGTATTTTTTTCATTAGACTCCGGCCTGTCGATGCACACTTGAAATGGGCTGCCAGGTGTCTGATACACTGGTCATGATGACAACACCACCAATAATGAGCGGGCCACGAGGGCTTCGTAGGTCTATTGTTATGTAACCAGTATTACATCTGTGGTAGGCACAGGCGAGACGTGGTTTCCCCGTTATCCTCATCCTCCTTCCACCACAATCGCCAAGCCGTAAACTCTTCTCATTAATGTAGGCTGAGATGATGATTTTCGGACTCTTGCTTTCTGACCCAAAAAAAGGATAGGGCATACATGGTCACTTGTCACAATGAAAAATGCCACTTTGATCAGTGCCTGTGCTTTGCAATCAGAGAGAGTAGCTGATCGGAGGTCAGTTCACTGAGAAAAGGATCTGTGAACAGACAAAGTTTGCATAGAACGGAGGGATTCTATCATCGGAAGGACCGTAGAAGACAGTTTTACTGTACATGAAAACACAGAAAGCTTATAAAATTGCATGAAAAATGAGTGGCATGTCTGATGAATATTATTACTAAGATATCAATAGCTAGCATGGGTACTTTACATGTTCTGTGTTGTACAGTCTTATCATGTCACCGTGTCCTTTTCCTTCCCCTGAGCAAGAACTGAGGATAACTTTCTTCTTCCAACACTTCCAAGGGGCACTTCATTTGGCACTGATGTTCATAGTGCTAATTGTTCTTGAGATCTTGCACACTTCATTTCCCTCTCTTCCTCCGCTCTTCCCCAGCATTGCAGGAGCTTTAGTTTTGATAGTTTGTTTGTCTTTGTCTCAGTGCTTATATTTGGCATAATCATTGATGTACACCTGGG
>JAWQUT010000687.1:32806-81095 GCA_033807755.1 Ellobium chinense
AAGGTTTTGTTTAATTAAGAGAGAAAAGGGCTTGACTGTAGCAGGATGAAAATGCTCAAATGTATGTGCATGTGAAACTAAAAAGCACATAGTGGTGGATGTGATTTTAAATGTGAAGAAAATCATAGCACAGCTGAAAATATTATTCTTCAGAAGTTCACTGTCATATTTGTTATTAGTCGAGTATCTTCTTGGTCAGTCTTCATGTATTCATTATATGTCTTGCAGCCAGGCAAAAGAAATGATAATTATAATAATAATAATAAAATGCATTCATATAGCCCTTCACCCATGGAGGGCTCGAAATGCTTTACAGCCGTATGTACACATACTCAAACACAAAAGCACACTTCACAAACACACAAGCTTACACAGGACATGCACACAAACGCATACATACTTGTATGTGTGTGGCATACATACTTGTATGTGTGTGCACTCAAAAAGGAGTCTCAAGGTCAGGGAAAGCATGGATTCTAGTCTCTGATATAAAGGACCAGATCGTAAACAGAAACTGTACTTCCAGGTCCAAAGCGGAGACGCCAATTCAAAAAGATGCACCAACACACACTGACACCACAGCCATACACATCATTAAATTAAATCAAATTACAGTGACAATCATTAGAGCAGAGGTGTTGAAACTATCATTTGGTAGGATACTTAATAAATAAGTATGTTTTCAGCTGGGCTTCAAATAATTCAAGGCTGGTAGAACAATGAATAAATTCTTGTGTTCAGAAATAAGGCTCATGTTTCAAAACTAGGAACTGAGCTATCAAACTGATGGCAAATAGGGACTTCCGGTATCAAATTTTCTGTTGTTTTATTGTGCATGCCCACACTGTGCTTACAGAAATCAAGAGCAGAAACATCTCTATACACAAAATCATTGATTTTATGGGCAAAAGATCAGTAATTGTTGATAAATTTGATTTTTTTTTGAGACAGATGAATTGTATAGTAAAAAATTATTCTTTAGTTGTCATTTTCTCAAAATTTTTTTGTTTCATGTTGTTTTTTTTCCAAATGGCACTGCACATCTTAAGCTTTCATGTCATACACCTCATTCTGACATGCTGCAAGACATGCACATTCCCTGATCAGTTTGAGTTATACATGATATTTTATCGTTTTCATAGTACTGCCCTCCTTTTGAGTACCCTGCAAGGCTGAAGATAGACCAGGTTGTACACATGATCCACGCATTGGTACAGGCAATTGACTCAGACAAATCATTCACCAGCAAGGAAAATGAGTCTCTCAGACAGATGCTGAGATGTGAGTGATATGTTAAATAGTGCTCTTTACCAGTTCTCATGGCTTTACCAAATTTCATGCAATCTTGGCATGCTCTTTACCAATTTCCATGGCATTAGAGGATTTCATGAAATTTCGTATTCCTCTTTACAATTTCGTGAAATCTCGAAGTGCACTTTACCAATTTTCATGACCTTAGTAGATTTCATGAAATCTCAAGACTTTCAGATTAATACTTTTGATACAATTTTTGTCATTTGGACAAGTTTTGTTGTAAATCCTCTGCACCAGCGTAGGGATGTATCCTTGTCAAAAATACAATTTGATAGCTGTTCATAATCATTTTCTATATTTTTCATGAATTCCTCTGGCTCGGCACCCTCTTGTCTTGCTTGACAGATGCATGTCTGGCTTTTACAACATTTGCTTTTTAATTTGATGCTACCTGGAGAGACAAAATGGCAGTTTGACATTGATCTTTGTAACTTTTTCACATCACACCCCACAACACTGCTGCGGCACAAATCATACTACCTTACATTATGCCACCCAGGATTTATGACATGTTCATTCTGACCTTTCATGCTGGTCCACACAACTGATTCAAAACGTTGCAAAACACAGCAAACTAAATAATCAGTTATTGTGAAAAATGAATATTATGATGTCATACTTTTGCTTGCAGGGCTATTTCACTTGTGTTGTACGATGTCAGTTGAACCAGAGAGAATCTTAAATCAGAAAAGTTCTTCTGGTTTGGAATGAAATAGATATTTATATTCTGGTTTTGTGAAAAGTGAATATTTAATGTTTTATAATATTAGTTTTGCATTGTTCATCAGTACAAGTTCATCTGACAGAGATTTTTTTTCCTTATTGCAGCTCTCAAAGTGGGGAATCCAAACTCTGATACCATAGAGATAAAAGAGTTTGTAATGGTAAGATTTCTTTACTCTAGAGCCACTTGATGGATATCAGTCAGTTGCACATTTGGCATTTACGCAGATATACCGGTCCTCAGAGAAGTCTCTAAAATCAGAGAGCTGTCTTTCAGCCAGAAAAAGCTATTTGACATCAGTCCAGGAGACTGCTCAGAAATGTTTGTTTTTGGTCTCCTGTAGTCTTCCCTTCTGTATTATTATATATTTTGTCCACATACAGATTTGCATCTGACAAATGGCAACTTTTGCTTGATATAAAGTGCTACTGAAATGAATATGTTTTAATTACTTTATGTAATTCATGTGGAAAAGCAAGAAGTTTATATTTTCATGAAAAATGAGTGGCATCTCCATATGTTTCTCACAAAAGTAGAAAAACCTTTTTCCTTCTAGTACATCTTCAGAAGTGTTGATGTCTATGTCACCATTGCGCTGGTGATCATCATCATGTGTATAAATATTCAGTGGACGAGCAGCCTGGTATGAAATGTTATGAAAATTGGCCAAGTTAGTGAAAGATTTAGATTTCATTTTCATTTTGATAATGGATATCACCGACAGAAAAAATACAGATCAGCAATTAATTATTGTATAGTGTTGGCTGGGGCGGTAGTCACTGTTGTTTGCTGGCTTGCAGTGTCTGATTTTATGTCAGCTTAAGATGATTTGCTATCCTCCCTTTGTAGATTATAATGCATTATAGTGGTGTACACTTCTTTTTTTTAATTCAGTAAATTTGTATGCAAAGTTGCAAAGTGCTACATATTATTTTTTTTTTCCATTTGTGAAAGTTAATTTAATAAAAAGTTAATCAAATTCAAGGATTTGGTTGTTCTGTCTAGATTACACCATCCCAAATGTCAGTTATCATTTGTGTTGGGTGCAAGTCGACCATTTAATTAAAAAAACAATCAAGGCTTACCTGCAAGGCTATGATTGTTTCTCATTTTGACAATCTGTTGTCAGGTACGGAGTGCCCGCCGATGCAGGTCACACTTAAGCAAGTCACAGTTGTAATCACCAAAGAGTTATCTTCAGTAAGATAAAAATTTAATTTCATAGTGTAACACAGTGAACACAGTCTAACTAGGGGTTCCATATCTCACTTGCTCTGGGAAGGAAAACTTGGGAGGGCATCTTACTTTTCCGTTCCTGATGACAGATCATCAAAATCAGAAACAATCATCACCTTACAGATAAGCCTCGATTGTTTCTTTAATTTTAACTCAACTGCCATCAGGCCACTCCCGTGGTAACATGGGATTTTAAAGCCACAACTGTGATTGTCCAGCCTCATAGATCAACTGATATCTTAACGTAAATTCATTTACGGATTCACTTTCTTACACTACATCTTAGCAGCTTGATGCCTGACTCTTTCTCAGTCATGCCATTTACTGCACAAGAGAATACGCATGGTGAAAGTAATGCGCATACAAAGAAACATTCTGAGTAATTATTTAAACCAGATAAGTGTGACTTACATGAGCTGAGTGGATATAATCTACAGTCCGTTTGTATCTGTATACATAATAATGTTATTAGAATGACATCCATAACATTATGGGAATAATAAAATCTCTTCAAGGTTCTAGAATTATTGTTTCCTGAAGTATGCCTGAAGTAATTTTTGTCCATAATTCTGTTCTGTTTCTTTCTTGTAAAACTTTGTAAAGTAAATGTGCTTTCGTGTGACTATCCTGCAACAGCCAAGATGGTAGTTATTGGTACCTCATGTCTTATTGTATAGGATGTGTTGGCAGCTCTTGTACTGTGAGCTGTGAATGTCTCAATCAATCCCTGTCATTTTTAGCACTGTTCGAATCCATTTTTTGACACTGTCTTTACCCACTGCGTTGTGTGGCTCATGAAAACTGAGAAGTAAATTTGAGCATTTCAATTCTTTCCTCAAATTCTTTTTTCTATTGAAGTATTCTTTGATAAGGTTTACAGTGCATAAATTTTTGTTTTCTTCAAAAGCTAAAAACTCTAGGGGTTCTTGGTGATGACCTCTCCTGGAGTGCCTAAGTAGTTTGCTGACAAAGAAAATGCATTTTTTTGTCTGTAATTCTCATGCTATTTATGTCTAGTGCATTAATGGTCTGAGAGCATTGAGCTAACAAAAGTGCCAAGAACAATGTCATATTCAAAGTCAATTCTTTCATTGTCAGTGATTCATGTGGGAACCAAGGTTCCAGAAAATTAAGCACTTGCTGTGGGTCCCACATTACAATTTAACTTTTCAAGGGCATTGAACTCTGCCAAGAAATTCACAGCTGTAGCCACGGATGCACCTCGATCCTAGCAGCAAACTTTTTCCATTTAATAATGTATGTACTGTAGACCTTTTTTTGTGTCAGGCCTCCATGAGCCATGATGACCTCAGCAGCCTGTTCTGAAAACCCTTATTTTTGTATTGTTCCCCGATACCCTGCATATCAACAGTCTCAGTTTTTTCTGCAAGGGATGTAGAACATCTGGCTGATGGGTAACGTCAGTAGCCTTTTCCATACTGATAGCAGAATTAGGTGATCTATCAGGAGCTTCATCAAAATGGGGGAAAATGATTGAGTCGGCCAAAAGGGTGTCACCACTACTCCGGTTCCAGCATCTCTCTGAATTTTCTGGAATACTTTGCTTAGCAGAGAAAATGGCGGAAAAGCAAAATAGTTATATTGTTGCCAGTTCACTGAGAACACATCAACTGCAATAGCATCTGGATCTGGCTTGTATGAGATCTATCTTTCAAACTGATAATTTAGCCTGGATGCAAAGAGGTCTATATCAGGAGTACATCTCAACAACCTCAAAGCTGAGGTCAATAATTCAGGATCCATTTTCCACTCAATATCAATATTGACATGCCTACTTTCATAGTCTGCTTCGACATTATCAAACCCTGTAATCCTTGCAACAAAAAGTGATATATTTCTTTCCTAGCACCATTCCCATAATTCTTTTGTCAGCTTATTCAGTTTTTCTGACTTACTTGAGCCCATCTTATTCAGGCATGCCATAACCTTGGTATTAGTCATGTAAATTTGAATGTGTGCATTTTTAGTTTCTTTGCAAATGTTTTCTAGCCAAAAAAGTGCGGTCAATTTTTGTTTAGCTTGTTTATATGCATATGTTGTGCTTCCTCCTGCAAGCAAGCTCCACCTGTCTTTACACTCTGACACACCACGCCCCAGGCATGGAGGCTTGCATCTGTCTTAAGAATCAGGAGAGGCTCAGATCCGAAGATCGGACTGTAAGGGCATGTGATGTTTTCTTTCTACCATCTTGTTTCTTGCAGCACTTGGAATGTCAGGTGTGTGCCTTTGTCCCAGTTATTTTCATTGTCCTCAAGGCCCCAATTTTTTCCTTTTCTAAGTGTCTATAATAAAGTGGTTCATAGGGGGCACTGCTGGAAAACTAGCAACTAATAAGCCAATAAGGCAGGAGACATCTCTTAATTTGTTGAGACAGTTGTTGGAAATCTCAGCATTTTACATTTGCTTCTTTCGTTTTTTCAGTGAATAATACTGTCATGCCTTATGAGTTGATAATGAAACCAACATAAGTTATCTTTTAGGTGGGAATCAGAACAGATTTCATGGGGTTTACCATGAATCCAAGCCTGCCAACAATTTTAATAGTGTGTCTGCTATGTTTTCAAGACAATTGTCAGCGATTACACCTATGAGCAACGAATCATCTAAGTAGCCTGTGATTATGTGACCCATGCTGTGTAAATGTGAGTAAATGGGTTTTGTGATTTTTGTAAAGCATCTAGGGCACCATGCTAGACTTTTGCTGTAACATGTATATTCGTACAGCATTCCTCACCATTGGAATTTTAAATAATTCCTGCCTTCCATGGCAATGGGCCACTGTAATATGCTGACACCAAATCAACACTGACCATTATTTTGTGAAACTAGGTTCAGTGCAGCTCTCAAAGTTTCCATCTTAAACTTTCTGTACTGAACATTTTCGTTAAATTCCTTTAGGTTAAGAATCTTCCTGTGTGTACCATCGCTTTTTTGCCTAGTGAATATTCCTGACATGAATTCATCAGTTTCATGCTCTGATTCTGTTATCACACCTTTGTGCAAGAGATTTTTTACTTTTTGGTCAATTATCTCTATTTCTTCTCTACTCATTTACAGGCGAGTAGTGCACACCTGCAATTCTTCAGCTCTTCTGTGAGCTCCATCTTAGTTCCTGTAATTATAGACAAAATGATGTAATCAGACATTAACTGCTGTCATTGGTCCTTGCAATACTGAATTTGTCCTGCCTGAAAATTCTCGGCTTCTGTTTCCAACAACTGTCTCATTTCATTGCCATCTGTCACACTTACCTGAATCCCACCAATCTTAGTCGTGTAACTAGCCTGCTCTGTTGCTAGTACCTCACCCTTTTCATGTAATGTGCTGGGCGGTTATTGTTGGTGGATGGGAGATTGCTTCAGCCCTTCTTGAAAAACCCGTGGGCCCTTCCCTAAAAAAGAGCACCTTTTGTGCATACTTCCTGTTGTATAGCTGCTATGCTTGAAAGTGGCTGTTAGCCGTTTTTGCTCTTTTGCTTCTCTGATATTTTTCTTGCATAGCCACTGCATCCTATCACTGGGCATCTCACATATGTTTCTAATGTCTTGTGGAAGCGCTAATTTCCATGCCATTTTTCTTTGTTTTGTGATTTTTTTGCTGAAATATGCCCAGGAATGCAATAGCATCCCGAAGACATGTTAGGGCAGATTTTGTTTTCAGACTTTCGGTTTCTTTGAGTGACTTTTTGCTGAGTGCTACTGTGATAGTGGTCTTTGCTAACTGTTTTTGAGTTGTTGTGCATTTAGCATCCACTCTCCTATTCCCAGGTTTTAGGAGTGTTTATATTTCTTCATTTGTTAATAGTACGGCCAACTCCATGCAGTTTGATGGTATTTTGTATGCCTCATAATTTCCCTTAGAAAAAATGCCCGGGAGTGGCTTTGTTACATCATTGTTCAGTGCATTCTCCAAACTTGTGGCCTTGAAGACATCATCATCATCACTCATTTTGGTTTTTACTACATTGCAGGCTGATAATATCAGCTCCATGGCCAACAAGAGTGTCAAGAATATCGGTTTCCACTGGACTGTCTGACCCCAGGTTTGCTGTTGCAATGACCGGTGTAATTTTCTCATGGTCCACTTGCCCCTGTTTCGGTTTCATTTTTCTTCGACAGCCCTTTTCTGTAGCAGACTTTAATGAAGATGTGAGGATGATTTTAAAGATGAGGAGGATGACGAGGGCAACAAAGAAGACGGTGACCTTCTCTTTCGTTTTCTAGGATTTGCCACCATTTTAGGAGTGACTCCATTACTTCATAACTTTTGAGTTCTTGTCTCAAGTATGGCATCTCCTTCTGTTGCCGTTCCTGTTCCCCTGGCCTCGTTTATTGTGCATGTGAATCTTGGTCTTGGAATTCCTCACTCCGCTCAGGATCATTCATTTTGCCACTGTGCAGGGAGATTACGTCTGACCATGGGTATGACCAGGGATGTTGTAACGAGTAAAAAGTAATGCTACTATGAGTACTCGTTACAGTTTTCGAGTAACAATTACTTGCTTTGTTACAAGCTTCATCTAAAGTAACGAAAAAGTACTTGTTAATGAATTTTTGTGTAACAATTACAAAATTACTCATTACTTTTTCGTTACTTTTGTGTACATGTGGGAGAGTGTGTGTGTGTGTCATGTGCTTGCTTGACGGCCTGAATTGAATTTTTGGGGAGAACAGAAAAATCAAAGCAATTGGATGACCCCGTGTACCTAAGCAAAACTAAATTGTCATGCAGATCATGGTATCCACGTAACGGTACCACGGATCCTCCGTTGTTCGCTGCATAAACACCGTCACGTCATGATTTTGTAAACAATCGAGATAGGCGCAACCTGCGATCACACTGATAATTAGCTTTTATTTTTCAACTGTGTTTTTGCTTGAAATTGAGATGAAAAGGAGCTAGACTAGTGGTGGAGCGTAATAATCTGATGCTGACCCCAAAGGAGGAAGTTGGTGGGGTAAGGGATGAAGGGGACAGATGATAGACGTAGGATAATAGGATGAGGCCTCACCTTCAGGCCACCCTGGTGCGGGCAGGGGGAAGGGATGAAGGAGGGATAGGCTGTGTCGTGTTGGGCCGCCGGCAGTGTAAGGGAGGGCGATGAGAGGGGCGACCTTATCTGCATTTTGTCAGGAGGAGGTGGGACAGGACTGAGTAGGATGGCTGTGGAATTTGAACACAGACACCAGACTGCAAAATGTCTGAAGTTTTTAATCAGTCATAATATGTGAGAATTGAAGAATGTTAATGTAACTGTCACATGCAAGCCCGAATATGCCAGTGTCAGGCTTTATCGCTTCGCTTTACAATTTAATACAGCTTACTTATTAAGAGGATACGGTAGGCCAGTTGCAAATGCACTTGGCCTGCATTCATTATAGAGATGTCATCACCCCAATTGCGTCAAGTCATAAGTGAATCCCCCGTCCTGCATTGTGATTCTCTCCACCAATCCAGTCAAATAGTGCGAAATTGGCCTGATCGGCACATGCGAGTGGCGCCGAGCTGTATGTTTTATGATCATGTGGTATCTCCAGTCTGTTGTGAAAGGTCAATTTCTTGAGGAAAATGCTTTATGCTTAGTGGGACCATTCAAGTTTATACTGTAGTTCATCATGAGGTTATACTTTATAATATAAGTATACTTTGTAACTTGGGATCAAGGTTTATTTTGAAAGGTAAAGAAGGAAAAATTTGATGCATTAGCATACTGGTAGGTGACATCAAGGTATTACTGTGTTTATCTATCTAGAGATGAATGAATGACAACAAAGGAAGGAGAGAAGGTGGAAGGCAGGAAAGGAAGGAAGGCAGGCAGGGAAGGAAGGAAGGCAGGGATATATGAGACAATATCACATTGAGCTGAAAGAGAAAGAGGCAAGAGACAACTAAATGTATCGTTTCAAGCCACAGAAGATCAAAATTACAAAATTACCAATTGATTATCCTTTCTGATTCTCTAATCCCAAGCCTAAAATCTCATAGATTTTTAATTTCACTGAAAAAAAACAACAAAACCTCTAATAGTTACAGGCAAAAAAGCTTTCAACACAATGCGTTTGGTAAAGTGAGATCTATGGTTCCTGGGGTCGAATAAACGACACACACGATTGAAGGATCATAAAGATGATACTGGAATAATAATGAAATACAAACTGGGTGACTGAAAGTCATTGTACTAACACACATGGGATTGTATTTTGAAGGTTTCTCTCTAAAACAGGCTGTGCACTTCGTAAAATTTTTAAGTTCCTTGTGAAGAAGCACATTTTAAAAAAAGATATTAAAAATAAATGGCCATTGATACCAAAACGAATAAAAGCTGCTGTTTTGAGACTTCTGCACAAAAAAATTAGATATTAATTCTATGACTTAACAGATATCACTCAAAAGACAACCGTGATAACTTGTGTGAAATGTGCCAGTTGACTTTTTGCATGCTTGTTTCGTTTCTTTGATAACCAAGAAACTGAGACCTAAAAGTAACTAAAAAGTAACTGAAAAGTACTTGGTTACTTTTCAAAGGAAAGTAATTGTAACAGTTACTTTGCTTTCAAAAAAGTAAAGTGATTGTAACAATTACTAATTTTTCAGAAAAGCAAAACTTTTAAAAGTAACTTTTGATAACCCTGGATATGACCTTGGGGCTTGTAAACCGTATTTTGACCTGACCGACCCAAAAAGTTCTTTACCAGTCTGTAGTAATGACGGGTTGTACATAGGTCCAATAAAAATCAGATGTAGAGAGCTTCATAGCTAATACAATAGCCTGAAAATCCCCAAAGTTTCTATAATAATTAAAGAGTGTACGTTGACTTTCTGTCTTGAAGTGCGAATCTCATGTTGCCATGGGAGTGGCCTGACGGCAGTTGAGTCAAAATTTTGACAACAACAATCAAGCAAGTGTAGATCAAGTTTTCCTGTTCCCAGTTTTTTGCAAGCAGCCTTTTTTTTTTCAGCAGTATAAGAAGGTCAGCTTAAAGTGCGACTAAAGTACTTTTATGGTGTAGTGCACAGAATCCTGTGAAATTACTATTTTAACATGCATCAGTGATTCAAACTTCCTACTGACCTTCTCAAACCCATCAAATCTAACGCGTTTCGAAGAAATCACAAAGAATAACACATGCCCATGCCCTCCTGTGTTAGCATCACCGCTGCTCACCTCGCCAGAAATACGTGACGTCACCAACACCGGTGTACACTGTACACGCCTCAAGGCTATTATGCGTTGGGCTCAAGGCTATTTCGCGTAGCGCTGCACTCAGTAGGGCTCGCTCCCACGTGGAAACAATGGGTTATTGTTGTGCGGTAAACTGTAAATCTAGAGATGGATCCACAGAAGACACCGTACAGCACGTGGAGGCATCTGTTTAAGTAAACACTGATGTGGACATACATGCTAGCAAAGTTAGATCTAGATCGAGACTAGTCTACTAAGTTGAGAGTAGTCTAGACTAGCACTTGGTCAACAATACAGAGAGCTAAACTGTGACAGAATGCTTGCTTACCATTCCTGAACTGGTGGTCCAATAGTCTTCTCAATTATATCCTCGTCATCTGTTTTTCGGCGCAGGGGCTCGAACTGATACGGCTCGACCGGTGCTGCCATTGTTCTTGATTGAAAACACCGCGCTGACGTGACGTTTCCGGTACGGTTTTTTCTTACAATTTCAGAATAGGTTAAAAGTTGTAAAATTAATTTTGAAATATTATTTTTTAGCAAAAATGATGACTTTTGATCTAAAACTTGATATTGAAAATATAAAAACTGTCGGAAATCACATTTTTTCTAGCACTTTAGTCGCACTTTAATCTAATGAGAGTACTTTTCTGGTTTAAATATTTGAATTAGGAAGCTAAACTGCACGGTTATAAGGGCCAAATCTGGAAAGTCCTGACAACCCCATCATAACCAAGTTATAGTATGCTAAGTAATTTAGTGGGTTGTGTGAAGTTTATAATAAATATGTTTAAACGTTTCAGAACTCTCAACATTTATGCTCATTATGAAATAAAACCCATGTTTATTATTCCCTCTGTCTTTCCAAATAGAATCCGATGCCCTATCAAGGTAAGAGAAGAAAGGAAACACGACCACCCAAGTTTCCTTGCTTTGCCTGGGTTATCGCAGCAAGGAACACTCATGAGGTACTCATGGAGCAATTGCCTCGAAAGTAAGGGCTTCCACATTATGTATTTTATCATCTCTTAGCTGTAGGAGATGGCTTACCTTTGAGTTGTGGTCTAAAAATTACAAGATTGTGTATATAAAATCTGGTAGACTGACTTCAGACATTCTCCCTTTCCTTTCAAATTAATTTCTGTTAGAGTCAACACTATGATCCCATCATTTCTGCCAAGTAGGTCTGAGCAGGAATCGATTTTGGAATCAGTTACTGCCAGTCTTAACCCAGCAGTTTCTTGAAACCCAGTCCTCACTCAGAGCAGGTTCTTTGTTCAGAGATGGCTCCTTAACATGCTAAGATCAGTGTCTGCACACATAAGCTTTTGTGAGTCTCCCAGAATTTATATTATTTATATTCCGAAGATGGGGTCAATTTAATTGAAGATGTGGGTATTTTCTACTGGCAAACCTTTCCATTCAGCTGTAACATGCCAGACAAGTCTAATCATGTAGTGAGTGAGAGCCAGATTTGGAACTGTGACTCTTCTGCCAACTCAAGGCCACCATAGTCTGTTTCCCTAATGCCATTCTAAGTTTTTTGTCCAAATATGAATCTGAGTCTCTTGGAACTCTGTTACTATAGTCTGTTTGTCAGAGTCTCAGAGTCCTAGCAAGATTGGGTAGAACATTGGCAGTGTGCGTTCTCGATTCTGTCACCCCTCTTTTATTTGTGGAAATGAGTATAACACAACAGAAGTCTACAGTATTCAAATAAAGAACATATAAATTGGGTTTTCTTTTCTGTCAAGAAAAAAAGTGAAAAAAAAAGATTTGTTTCGTATGTCTTGACATAGCTACCAATCTTATGATAATCATAAAAGCAGTTTGATTAGTTTGAAAGACTGCAGTAATTACTCTTTTTTTAAACTTTTTTAGGCTTCTCCAAGACTTCATGAATGAAGAAAACTGTGAAAGTGAATTGAGAAAGTTACCCACAGGAAGTGCCATGATTCGAATTAGCTGTAATCAGGTTGACAGTCCGAAGGGTCAGAAGCCTTTTGCCAGGATTGTGGTACCTATTAACAGTCCCAAAGGAAGTATGTATTTCTTTTCGGTACATTTGATTAGTGTGGAGCAGCACTACCAAATGGTTGTGGTGTTGGGGGACTCAAGACCAAAATCTCATGGGTTAAATGCCTGACCACAGTCATGTTGTAAATTCCTTGGGAGCGCATTTTGTTCACATACTACTCAGCCGACCCATCTGTAAAATGGGTACTTGGCCATAGACAATGGAAGATATTGTCAGAATGCTATTGATCAGTACCTGTAAATGGCAGTGGCACTGAATGCTCCCTAGGGAGTTGGGAAAGTCATAGAGTGATCAGGCTGCCAGGGTAATGATAGTGTGAAGGTGTGATGTCAGTTTAGCAGGCATTAGCGTAGATAGGAGACCTAGAAAGTGCATTAATAGTAATTTATATTATTATTATTATTCTGTTTCACGTTATGACCACAAAATTCTTGTCCTAATGTTGATTTTCGGTTTTTCCAATTTATCTAAAAATATACTACTGTACTTATATAGATACTTAGCACCACTTCAGTTTGCACTGCAGTAGAGGGAACTTCCTAGAAATCCTCAGATAAGTGTCCTGCCTAAAACAGTTTTTCGTATCAGACAAAACATGGTCCCTGCATGGTCATCTAAAGCAGGTTTTTTATACATTTTATGGAATATTCATTTCATTATATTATTTTCTTTTTTCCAGTTCTTCCAGGTGTGGCCAGTGTCAACAAGATTCAAAACTGGGATTCTATAATCTCAGTCTTGGCATCCTTCAAGGATGGAGAAGGAAAGCAGCTGGTCAGATTAGTACAGGATATTTCTATGGACAGTCTTGAGGTGAACAGATCCAGTCCTTGCACTCCAGGTACAGTGGAATTAACAAGACAGGAACTTATTTGATGTGAATTTTTGGTGAAAGTGAATTTATAATGAGGTCCTGATTTGTTTCCTCTACTTTATATGAATGAAATTAACTGTGAGGAGGAGAGGGAGAACTAAGGAGAGGGAGAATTGAGACTGCTGAATTAGTTGGTCTGTCCTTTGCATTGAGGACAATCACACGCACAGCGGCACTGATTCATGACTCATCCTTCCACTTGCATCTTTTTCCATAAGGAGACTGTCCACTTGACTCAAAGGCTCCCTATAGTGTACACTCACTGTATTACTCGTGCCAGCAATACACTTCATCTTGTCAGCCTACCATTGATATTGAATTCTTGCACTGTGTTGTCCACTCTTAAGTAATCACCAGGACCAAATCTGTAAAATGACAAGCAAGAAAAACAACATCCGAAATGGTTAAACAAAACAAAACAGAAACCAATAACTTTTATTTTAAAGCATGAAAAACACAAATGAACAGTCCCACACTTAAGGGCATGTGCGGCAGAACTAGGTGATTTTTATTAATAAAGGGAACTTTGTCATTTTGGGGTGAAAAATGGGTCACGTAGGGCCAGGAAGGAAGATAAACTGGGTTTTTTCGCAATTTCCTCCCTCCGTTGCTATGGAAACGCCAATTGTTTGGCCGCCATATTGGAAAATATGGATGATTTCTGCATAACTTTGAACCCTTCGATCTGGAGAACAATACATGGTAGGATGCTGGTTTTTTTTCGATTTGAAAGATCACTTTATTTTAAATAGAATATCACAGGCTTTTTTTGATTTCTTGGATAGTTTTTTGAAAATAATTTTTTGAAAAATGTCATAAAAAAACATTGAAAATATTTAAAATTTTCAACTTTAAAAATTAAAAAAAACCACCAAAAACACAAGATATTGAAAAAAGCCCACGATATTCTCAAAACAGGGGCTTGGAGAGTTGTTATGCAAAATTGCATGTAAATTGGACCAGAAAAAAGTCAGATCGAAGGGATAGAGTGACGAAAACTGTGATTTTGAGATAATTGACGATAAAGATTACCCGATAGATGCATTTGATAAAGGGTTATCATTTCCTTTTGCATCAAAATACACTTTTTGAGACAGATAAAGGACATGTTGCTGTTTAAAAAACTGCCTAAACTCATTTTAGACCATTTTACCCAATTTTACCCCTATAGAGTGCCGCACTTGCCCTTAATGCCTCACAGTTGGAACAATCCTACAGTCCATGTTCAACTATATCATTCCCTATTATAGTAATACAACAATCTTTCGAGTGTCTATCAATGAAATTAAATATGATTCAGCCCAGATTTGACACAAAACTTGAAAAATATATACTGAATTTTTAAGTGTCTGTCAACATGATGTAGGGCCTCTGTCTAGACAGCCCACAAAGTTACATTATGCAAAGTTCACGTTCTTACACCCACTGTGCATGTGGCAGCCATAAGTTTAGGTCAAATACATTCTAGTCACATGATCCAGCAGCCTAGCAAGTGCTTTGCGGACAGGTGATAATATGTCAGTATGAATCTTTTAATTACATTATAACAGTAGATGTACCAAACAAATTAATGCTGAGGGAATTAAAATGCTGAATACTGTACCTGGTTTATATGGTTGAACTTATTTTGAATTTGGATGACCAGAACCTTAATTAAAAGCTGTCAGAAAGAGGTGAATGTAGTTGCTGAAATTTCAGTGACATCATCATTTTTGCCACACGCCTCTTCTGCCTGGGCAGAGGAAATGACTCCTGACATGGGGACCAGATCTTGATAATATCAAGCCCTCCTTAGCATGTCATAAAACATGTGCACTGAAACAGAATGATGGCTCATTTTATACGAAATTGATTCAGTGGACATTATTGATAATTCTCAGAGAAAAAAGTACTGGAAAACAAAAATTGTTTTGACTTGCCTGTCCACTTACAATGTTACAATGTGAAGTGAGTACTTTTCACTAGATTTGTGCTGCACATTTTAAGCGAACTACACTGTATTTATGGTAGGATAATTCAGATGGTCAGCACATTGTAGTTAATGTTTTTATTTCCACTACAGGCTTTTAGTTCTTAAATGACAGCAAATGTCAGAATAATTTGGCATTGCTCATTGTATGACATTAGGATTGAAGTCTCCGTTAATGTCATTTCATGAGCAAAAATCCTGATGAAGTCCTTAAAAGCCAAGTAATGTCCTCAAAAGTCCCGGAAAACTTGTAGACAAGCCGGGTCTGAGAAAAATTATACAGAGATGAAATTCACATTTACTGGCACCTGTAAGATGATTTTTTACTATCACGGTGGATTACCTCCAAGCGCATTTATTATTATGTATGCATTATAAACATTCTTTTAAAACAGCATATGCCTGGTATGTCCCAAAATCTCCAGCAAGAATCCTGAAAAATGAATTTAGATTTGATGTACTCGCCCTGTATTTTGCTAAGCCTTTGGCTGTTTATGTCCAAGATATTCTCGGGCCTGTGACATCATTGTTTCATACAGAGAGAATTGGAAGAAACTGCATTACTACTTCACCTTACTTGTTTAATGGCAGAGTATTGTCATTATTTTGTTTAGAGAAAAAAATCAGACCTGTAAATGAAGATCTTGTATGTCCCGATTACTATGCTTTGATGTGCAGAATTTGTGTGTGATCCTTGGCAGTGTGGGAGCTAAAGGCCTATCATTAAGATGCTGTCTCACAAGTGCCCATAGCTCACATCAAGTTTCTCACATTGTGCCTGTAATGTCTGATAGTCTTAATATTTATAGACAAAAATGTTGGAAACAAAATAGGGTCAGATCTGTTACCTATTGTTCCAGAATGTGAAGAATTAGTTAACATGTTTTGTGTTACATCCACAGAGGAGGATAATGGTTACATAAAAACGGTGAAGAAGACATCAGAAGACATCATCCTCTTGTAAGTATCGGAAGCACTATAGGATCATGGTCCATCTCAAAAGATTCACCTATTGTCCTCTTAATTATGATTAGGGGCTCCTGTTATCTTTCCTGTATTATTCAGCGTCAAATGGTGAAAAATTCCAATACAGTGGAGCAAATTAAAATTGGACACACATCTTATATAAATTGGGTAAAAAAGTACCCTCCGGAGGGTTTCAAAAAAAGTATTCCAGATCAGTTGGCTCTGTGGTTTTACTGGTGTCACATAGTGCCAAAAAAACACTGTGTAAAACTTTAGATCTCGAGACCAATGGGAACCATTGCTCCAATGGGCATTTCTATGAAAAGTATTCATATGCTTTGTATCGGGGNGGGGGGGGGGAGGACACTGTTCAATTCCAAGATTCAAGGGAAATAATTTATATTTATTTACAGCGTCTCATAATATGCCTAGATTTCTTGATGCATTAAATTTATCTCATTTCTATATGCAAAATACTATGAGACTTACAAATTTATAAAAGGTTTTAAAGTGAAGCAAGAAAATAAATTCCTAAATCACAAGTTTTACAGAAACTCTGCCAAATATTTTCAGGAAATAAAGGTTTGTAAAGACAGATCTGGACTAGTTTGAACAGCATAACAGTCCTTTTGTTGGGTTGTTAAAAGTTACTTTTAAAAGCAACTGTTAGAATTGTGGAGGGGGAGGGGGTCCCTGGCGGCCCCGGCGCCATCCAGGGGGCCTGCGGGGGAGACCACAGAACCAGGGAGGTAGACACATAGGGAGGACAATAGACACACTACAGAACAAACAAGCTAATAAGGGAACAGACAACCATTGAAATACACCGCACGTAATGCAATAACCAATCAGTAGGAGTAGGAGATAAAAGTAACAATACTGCCGTTTTAGAAAAGGCCCCCTCACAGTCTTCGGAAGTTGTTTTGATAAAGATAAAGAAGGCAGTGAAAACAGACTTTTGAGTGGTCGCCTCCATCTGAGGTAGGGCATGGGGTCAGCACTCCACCCCTGGGACCCATTGAGGGCCAGGGATTAGCGATAGGAATATATTAACATCATAACAGTGGGAATCACGGGACAGGGTCGCCCTCCCCCTCCACCCCCTCCCCTGGATAAAGACGTTTAGAGAGAGGGTGGGAGGGGGGAGTAACACAAATACAGTTAACACAGACAGCGACANTAACCAACACCGCGGCGCCATTCGGAAAGGATTGGGACAAAAAAAAAATTTTTTAAAAAAAAAAAAAAGTTAGAATTGGTTTTTTGTCAGTTCTGCTCTGTTTAGATAGCACATCAGAGTTGTTAAGTGACAGGTTAGTCTTTCTTTCTAGGGAAGTAACATTCGTTTCTGTAGATGTTAATATTTTTTTAACGATTCTTCTTTTGCCTGTTTTATAATACAATTTTCTGCAGTTTTCAAATACAAAAACCCCCACATATGAGGTTGTTAGTATTTTCTATCTCTACTGTAAAACTCTGTCACTCCACGCTGTGGGGCAGCAGGGCCTAATGGTTGCAGCGTTGGACTCAAGATCTAAAGGTCCTGAGTTTGATTCCCGACCATGGTCATGTTGTCATGTTGTAAGTGCCTTGGGAAAGCATTTCATTCACATTTTCGTCAGTCCACTCGTCTGTAAAATGGGTACCTGGCTATAGGCAGTGGAAGATATTGTCAGAATGCTAGTGATCAGCGCCTATAAATGGCAGCGGCACTGTATGCTTCCCAGGGAGTCGAGAAAGTCCTAGAGTGATCAGGCCTGCTGGGGTAATAATAGTGTGAAGTCGCATGAGCGAGCATTAGCCTGGATATGAGACATATAAACCGCATTATTATTATTATTATTACTGGGTCCCAAGGGTGGAACGATAAACCCCAAGCCCTGCCTCCTAACAAGATGACCACCGCAAAGTATGTTTTTGCTGCCTTCCTTTAATACTTTACCTTTTTATAAACACAAAGTAACTGTTTCAATTACTTTACTTTAAAAAGTAACTACAGCCTATTTGAGTCCACCTATTTGAATGCGGATTAATCGAATTTCTCTTAAATAAACGGGAAATGAAGTTAGAGATTTTTTTTCTTCTTTGTATATAGTAAAGATATCCTTGTTATTCAAACTCTGCATCGTGGGTTTTCTTTAATTCCATCACACCTGCAAATTTGCCTTTGCTGTTCTTTTGCTCCTGCAAAGTGACAATAAATGGGCATGAAACAAAGAAATTAGTGCCTGAGAAGGCAGGAGTTGGTAGGTAGGTAAGGGTATGTATTGTACAGCATTATTCTGTGGGCGGGAGCACAAGGATAAAATATCAATTGATAATCATACACTCAGTGACACAGCAAATACATGATGTACTGGCACAAATTAGTTGTGTACATGTGCTACTGTTAAAAAATAAATGTTTTTTTAGACCTAGGCCTATGATCGCGCGCTATAGAAAATGTGTGTCTGAGACAAAAAAAGACCTGGAGGACCATCTAGATTCTAGCATTTATTGCTTGCAGATCACAAATAGACCGCACAGGCAACACTAATATTGGCCTTATAGCAGAATAAAAGCAAGAAAAACTTGGTGATTAAGAATAAACTGCAGCAGAGTAAACAGTAACAGTAGATCTCTAATGGGCAGGCTGTATCGAACTTTGAAACATTGACTGAAATGATGAAAAACACTGAAAGCATGCATCAAACTATCAAAGTAAAAGATTTGTAGGAAAATCAAATTTGAGAAAGAAAGAGGGTACAGCTCACACTTAGTTCAGTGGCACAGGATTGAGAAAGTATGAAGGGGGGATTACTCAAGAGAGGGACATGATTAGGCAACATTTTTCTCCCCTAACAGGCCTCCTCATGGCTACTGCTCCTCAAACTCTCGATCCAAACGGCCTTTTCCAGGGCTCGCAAAAATTATTTTTTTAAAAAAGCAAGGCTAGAAGGAGGTGACCTTGTTCAAATTTCGCCCTGCAGTGGAAATGGTGTAACCAGGAATCAAAATACCGAGTTATTACGAGTACTTTCCTGGTTAAAATTGTAATTTGAATTCTGGTAATTCAAAACCTCCTATGACGGGTCCAACGATTTCAACTTAAGCGGACTCGACTGTAGTTATTTTTCCACTACTTTTCAGATACTGTTACGTCTCAGTTTTCTGGTGATCTGATATAAGACCACACAAAAAAACCGAAAAACTTTGTTGAGCGTAACTGCATTGTAACATAAAAAGCTAATTTCAGATCCTGTCATTCCTGTATAGCAATATTTTGTTTAAAAATCTGCTTCTTTAGAAGGGACTTAGCATTTATAGAGTGTACGTCTTGTTTTAGAGTTTAAGAGAGAAGTTTTCAAAATATTATCCTGTATTTGATGTAATCAGTGACGTTCAAATACACAGTGTAATTTGGATGTACTTTACTATTCCAGAATCATTTTCATAAGTAAACTAAGGTCATATCTCATTAATCTGAATTCCAAGAAGCCAGAAATCATGCTTAACTGAAGACATTCTACAGAAAAACTTTTTCTTGTGTATATGTCTCATCGATAATCCAGAAATTCATGCTTCTGAATCCATACATGAAATCTGAGAACACAAGTGTATTATTTATGCTGTAATACGCTTCGATAATTCAAGCAAAAATTATCGAACATTGATTATATGCCACTGTTGACAATTCTCCATTCAACAATCCACCAATCTGATGTAACAGGGATGATAATGCTTATGGACCAAAGACTCCTGGTCTGGTGGTTTTGTTTGTTTTTTCACCTCTCTGGTCAGGGCTTGATTGGTGACTGGTTGCCCCATCGCAACCCCAAAAACATCCAATAGACAAACAAATTTTAGCACTTGCAATGGTCTTGAGAAATAGCAAAGAGTAATGAATGGGCCATTTAGAACTTTGATCTTCTGAAGCCTAAAAGAATGGATTTAATTCTTTCTCTCCTCTTTTTTTTTTTCATTTTGCTCAATGCCTTTCTGTTGCTTTATACTTCCCCTCCTTCCTTGCCCTCCTCTTTCCTTCCTTCATTCAGTCATTCATTCCTATTTAAATTACAGCATTCAAGAGAAGTTCTGTTAAACGAGGATGGTGTTTTCTATCATACTTCAGTCTTCTTATATGTTTGATTATATTATAGATCTTAATACTTATTAGCCGTGTGGTTACTTTGTTCAAATCCCGCAGGCTTTTTACCTAGTCTTGCCCCGCCCACCTAGGTCAGGCCTTTCAGTCAATCCCCCACCTCCACAACTGAATGCCGCAAAGGTCAAGTCTGATCCCTCCTCCCCCTCTCTGTACCATCTGTGCTACCAACTTGGGCTTCAACAGCATCAGATCGTCTCACCTCATAGTCACCAACATCTTCTTCTCACCTAGGCCTTGTCTCATACGTGTGACTTCCGTCGCTGTTTGAATTTTGACACGATATGGTCTTTTCTTGCCTACTTATTTTACTTCTTGTGGAAGCCAGCTTACTAAAATTTGATTATTTACGAATTCAAAGTTTCAAATAAATAACACAACAGAAAAGGGCATGCACTGAGCAAAACACAGTTTAAAAATCATTGCTCATACTAATGCAGTCGCATGTTATGCCCATCTCAGTGGTTTACACTGATGACATGGCAATGTTTACTCAGCTAACAACGGAATGATCAGTGGTACACTCTTGGTACGTTGCAATGTTTATGACTCTTGCAGGAGAGCACATGCTCAGTAAACATCGTGTGTTGCTGACTACAGCTGACTTTTATCAGGTTTCTCTCTTTTTTCCCGCACATCCAACTCGGACCGTCACGCAAGGGCTTATTCAAAGATTAAAAAATAACGAAAAATTAACTGGCCAGAAAGCTTTTTCTGTAACTAGTGGAAAGTCTAGCTCGCCTGTTTTGGTACCAGCTAGTCTCTTATTTTTGCAAGAATTATTGCCGTACCACTCCTTTCATTTACTGTATACTATCATCAAGTAGGCACAGAATGACCAATTGTTGTGTGAGATACCAGAGGTTGTTTGCCATACCTTTTAAACAAACTTAAGCTGGTTGAGCTCTCAAAGCTCTATACTTCCTGATTTGATGCATTGCTATTGTGAGGAACTGAGACAGGCAAAGCACACTTCAGAAACCAAAAGGCATAGAAGAGGCCAATAAATTCTGCCTTATCTCTTATCTCTCTCTTCTAATTCTGAGTGTAAATACAGTGAAGTTCACTTAACACAACAGCGCTTTACCTGAAATCTCAGTTAAATCAAATGAAAAGAAAATTCCAACCTGAAGGCCCACTTTATTCATGGTGAAATACTTCCAGTGACCTGATAACAAACTTCAGGGAACCTTACAGGTCTCTGGCACCTATTAATAAGCCTAATAGCTGATTGTGTACAATCCTATTAATCAGCTAATGTACGAAAGCCCCCTTTTTGGGGGCCCTTCCAGCCAAAATCAGGGTGTAGAAATATGCAAAAATACCTGTGATCTAGATAAAGCATTCAATTTCAAAGTTTCAGGCACAATTTGAGCCTTGTGATTGTAAAAATAAAGTGTGTTAGTCAGTGTAATAGCACACAATCAAAACTAGCCAAATGAAAAATCTGGGAGAAGGAGAGGAGAGGTGACTGTTTTTGAAAGAGATATGTAAACAATTTTGGGTGCTGACACCCCCCACTCCCCCCCCCCCCCNTCCCCCCCTCCTTTCTTTCATCCCTGTAAAAAAATAGGCAAGGGAGGTACTTTAATCTCATGTGAAGAAAATGTCCAAAAACACGATCAAATTTGTAGAATTAGACATTTGTTTACAGAGCCAAAATAAGAACAAAACAATGGATGCCAGTAATCTAGATAACATGACAGCTGTTGTGCCGGTGAGAGCGGAAAAAGTGAAGGAGAGAGGGAAAAGATTAGCCGTTGACATCCCAATTTTTCCTCCCCATGTCTGTTGGCGGTCAGGCGCATGGAGTCACATTAAATATCATGTCAGTCAGAGATGATGACAGCGCATGGCAACCCCCTGACAACAAGGAATACTACAAACAGTCAAGGCCTTGGTGCCGTCACGACTTTAACCTAAAAACAGTGCCATCTGCCCTCACTCTATATCTGGTAAACACAGGCACTATCTTTGACTGAATTTACGTGTAATCCTGTTATGTATAGTACAGTATGTTGTAGTGCCTCTGTCCAATATAAGTGCCACTTGGGTCTTTTTTCATCAACCACTCCACACTATCACAAAGTGCTGATCATTCTTCTCATTTTCTTTAACACATCACCCTCTTGGCCATTACAAACAGGCTCCTGCCATCATCACAGTCATGGTAGTCAGGAGTGATCTAGTATCTTAGACTGTACAAACCCTTTCCCATGACTGAAATTCTTCTGGAAAGTTTAATCTTATGCTAAAACATAATAGAGTGGTTATGTACTGCCATATCTGTATGTCATAATGTGGCATGTGGGACAGTGTGTTTATTTGATATAAAGAAAAAACTTTAATTCATGTACAGTATCATTGGTATTTTGCCAGCATTTTATTGAAGAACTTGAAAAGATAGTAAAGTCAGTGTATTTTGATATTACAGGGGCAAAAAGGTAGACGGGCTGACCATGAACCCTCAGGAACCATCTCCATCAGGGTGTGAAAATCTTTCCAGTTCCAATGAGGCATCACCTGCAAAACGAGCACGATGTTCGAACCCAGTTCCTCCAATTCAGGGTGGTGATCAGGAGATTTTGCCCTCTGTTGATTCTGAACAAGATGCTGAGGTCATGGATGTCAGTACTATATTGCCCACCTTTCGATGTACTGATGAAGAAGGAAATGCTCTTATGCAGCAGTACATGAAGGATTATGCCAAGGACACTAGTCCTGTTACAAAAGATAAATGGACTCCAGTTCCCTATAATGAAGACAATCTCAATCATCTATTAAAAAAGTGCACAGACTAGATTCTCCAGGTTAACAGTTTTGTTTAATTTCTTTTCAGACAAGCTTAACAAAAGTGGCCACCTAAACAGACTAGACTCTCTTAGTCACATCTATATAGGAGGCATAGCATATATATATCACACACGCAGTGCACTTCTTCTGATCCACTTATTCATTTAAGTGTACTGCACTGTATTATCTGTACCTCAAGGAAATCATGGTCGCAGATTTCCACATTTTTGAGGCTTTGCTGCAGTTTAGCAAATTTAGACCTTTTTTTTTTAGACAATTAGGCTCAAATTTGCTGATTTTGGCAGAACACTGCACTTTATATGATATGGTTGCATTGTTGTGGACAACTGTTCCATTTCTGTAACTTTGCAACGATACCGTAGTAAGCAATGGACTGATGATAAATACAACGAAGTGAAGATGTTATTTTTACAAATTTTGACACAAATTTGACTGATTATTGCATACAAATTTTTTATTTATTGGTACAAATTTTGGGGGAATTGAAAAGCAGTTTTCCGCAGGGACAGTATTACAGTATGTCATGCCTCTGTGAAAAGCATATGGAACTGCAAAAGAGAAATAGGATACACTTATTTAAAAAAATAAAGTGTGAGATGAATGATTATTAACAGAGATAAATGAATTGGTACATGATGATGTAAGTGGATCAATAAACCCATTAATTAAAAACTAATGGAACCAAATAAAAAGATCTGTGAGCCTTTCAGACCCAGATTTCATTCATCTTCCCAACTATGTATATCTTAATCCCTGTAGCATGAAAAAAAAGATCTGATGCACTAACTACTACCCACTGCTGATGCATGTGTTGGTTTAATTTTTAATGGTGTCTCATCAAAAGAATTGTGGGACAGACTAGTGCCGTTGGTATCAAAACTGTCAGCTGGCAAATGACATGATAAGTGAACTGACCAAGCACTCTCGTCCCAATGGAGGCGTAATATTATGAAAGTTAAGAAAATGTAGCCTCTTGGTCAAGGTTCCAATTTTCCAGTCACCAGTCAAATAATCCATCCACTTTTTAACTGTCAGTCTGTCTTCCTCTCTTGCAGCAGATTTTTACCTCTTGCATAATTATGTTCTCAAGAACTGTTTGCTTCTATATCTTTGACTTAGCATGTTTATGACTCATAACTGAATATTCAGGTACTAATAATTATAAGTAATGCTTCCACTAGGCTATATGGAAGCAAAAACTAAACTCACAAATGATTCTGATAATTATATTCTTCACTGTTGGCAATAATTCCAGCATAATTCCAGCATGCACATTTTGTTCTGTATTATCATGAAAGATGGCATTTGCACAAAGATAAAAAGTATTTCTAGATGATCAGTCTTTTTTGTGTGGCATACTCTTGTGAACACATGCAGGAACTTTGTGTCAATTTGAATGTGAAAGGCCATTCATTGGGCTTAGGTTGTCTGTTATTGATTGACTGATGATTGAGATGAACATTATTGTTCAGTCCTCCTTGAAAGTCTTTTGAGACAGCAGGTGAAAGGTTGCAGTTTTTTTTTCTTTTATATTTATGCTTATTGTTGAGCATAACTAGAAGGGACAGTTTAAGGTCAAAATTATTTTCACATTCCAGATGCAGCATAGACTCCACAAAAGATTTGTCAGAGACATGTTTTGTGATCTTGCTGCCTTTTTGGTTTTCTTCAAATCATGCATGTATATTCCACATTTATGTACTTTCTTACGTGAAATTATAATGTGATCAGGTGCTAAAAATCCAGAGAGAACTCCTTCATTACAGAATAGAACTCTGCATCATGCGCAAAAGTTTTTCTGACAGGAATATACTTTGTGAACATCTGCAGAATTCCACAATGGAGTTGCAAAACTGATGTTGTTCATTGTTTGCAAATGAAACAGGATTTGTTCCTTCTTCACAATGGCTCCTGCTGTTGTTTTTTTTTTGTTTCTTCTTGCCATAGTCATTGTAAATCTTTCCAGTGCTTTCTTTATGCTTCAGTTACTCATCTGATTAGAGAAAGTCGAGTCCAAAGCTTCTTTGTCTCTGGAGAGATTTTTGCACAAATCAAGAAGTTCATTGGCTATTGAATATGAAAAACAATGTTATCAGCAGTAAACAGTGGCGCTGTGGAAAAAAAAAGCTATAAAATTTAGTACTTCCCTTCTAAGTACTTATAAACGTCTTTATTATAAATCTACCTCATGTCTGTTAATTGGTTTACTTCTTCTTCACATTTTTTTTTTAAAGTTCATTACCTTATCTTTATAAAACAAGATGTACCTGCATATTTGGTTCATATGGTTTAAACATAGAGATCCTAATGTCAAGTTTTTAATAACACATATCATTCCACTATGTCCATTAAGATACATATCATGGAGTTCAGGTCAAAATCATCAACCATCTGAGTTCCAAAATTTGGAACAAACTGCATATTTTATGTGTTTCTAACACCTATTAAACAAGCATCACTCATGGCATACTCAGGTCACCACCAGAATCATGATGTTGTTTCATAGTAAGGTGTAATGATTGTTCTATAGATTGCATTTGCTACAATGATTGTTTTACTGAAAAATCCCATATCCTACTCTCATATGTTGCTGTTGAAAGTATACATATGTACTCGCTTTTAGAATCTTTGTCTATATTTTTTTTGTCCATCTCGCAGTTGTTCATTTTGATAATTTGTTTGTGGCTGTTTATTTCATTTGCACAAAATCTATCATCTTTAATCAGTACTTCAAGATATTCTTAAGGGCAAGTGCGGCACCCTGTAGGGGTAAAATTAGGTAAAATTGTGTAAAATGAGTTAAGGGCACTTTCTTGAACGGCGACATGTCCTTTATTGATTCCTGAAGTTATTTTCATGATACCTGTCTCAAAAAGTTTATTTTGATGCCAAAGGAAATGGTCACCCTGTTTCAAATGCAGCAAAAAATGACAAGATTCCATGAAAAAATGAACTCTTTAAAGGCTGACTCAGAATGCCAACAAAATACAGTGAAACTCAAATATAACGAGCACGGATAAAACGAGTTTCTCGCATGTACGAGCAAAATGAAAATCCCCGGTGTTTTTTCCTTCTTTGTAATAGTAAACTTGCCTTTCATATAACGAGCACAAAATCCGCTAAACGCGGCCCTAACGAGGTAACCGACCTGCAATTAACCCTCGCAACCCTTTTGTCCGCAATAAAACTTTCAGCGGCGAGGAACTCGAACGCTTAGGCTACGTAACAANTTTTTTCTTTTATATTTATGCTTATTGTTGAGCATAACTAGAAGGGACAGTTTAAGGTCAAAATTATTTTCACATTCCAGATGCAGCATAGACTCCACAAAAGATTTGTCAGAGATATGTTTTGTGATCTTGCTGCCTTTTTGGTTTCCTTCAAATCATGCATGTATATTCCACATTTACGTGCTTTCTTACGTGAAATTGTAATGTGATCATGTGCTAAAACTCCAGAGAGAACTCCTTCATTACAGAATAGAACTCTGCATGATGCGCAAAAGTTTTTTCTCACAGGAATATACTTTGTGAACATCTGCAGAATTCCACAATGGAGTTGCAAAACTGATGTTGTTCGTTGTTTGCAAATGAAACAGGATTTGTTCCTTCTTCTCAATGGCTCCTGCTGTTGTTTTTTTTTTTTGTGTTTCTTCTTGCCATAGTCATTGTAGATCTTTTCAATGCTTTCTTGATGCTTCAGTTACTCATCTGATTAGAGAAAGTCGAGTCCAAAGCTTCTGTGTCTCTGGAGAGATTGTTGCACAAATCAAGAAGTTCATTGGATATTTGAATATGAAAAATAATGCTATATAGCAGTAAACAGAGGCACTGTGGAAGAAAAAAGTTGTAAAATTCAGTACTTCCCTTCTAAATACTTACAAACATCTTTATTATAAATCTACCTCATGTCTGTTAATTGGTTTACTTCTTCCTCACATTTTTTTTAAAAAGTTCATTACCTTATCTTTATAAAACAAGATGTTCCTGCATATATTTGGTTCATATAGTTTAAACATAGCGATCCTAATTTCAAGTTTTTAATAACACATATCATTCCACTATGTCCATTAAGATACATATCATGGAGTTCAGGTCAAAATCATCAATCATCTGAGTTCCAAAATTTGGAACAAACTGCTTATTTTATGTGTTTCTAACACCTATTAAACAAGCATCACTCATTTGAAAAATCAGTCAAAAAAAATAATTATGACAGACATAAAATAAATATCCAATTTTTGATCTTTAGTTTTTCTTTTTTGAATCGTTGCACCACAATACTCAGGTACTCTTCCAGAATTTTTACTGATGTTGTTTCTGTCAACAGCAGCTCTTCAAGAAACTTTAAAGCTGCTGTGCTAGCATTTCCTGTTGATGTTGCTATTACTTTGACACATTCCAATGGGAGAAGTAATTACCTATCATGTAAATTCATGTGTGGGATGCAGCATTAGCAGTTCTCTGATAAAGCAGATTTGGTCATGGTACAAAGTAAACCCATTTCACCATGGCTCAGTGGACTAACTACTCCTCCAAGGTTTTTTAGTTCACTTCTTTCAACAGCTCAGTTTTGAGCTCAGATGTTAACAAAGAAGGCTTGGATAGCCTTTGAAATAATGTTTGAAATTTAGTAAGTCGAATAACATATCACAGAGAGTCAAGAACTTATGTGGCCGATGTTACAAATTATAGAGTAAAATACATGTACACAGAGTTGTAAGGCAAAATCATGTCTCATTGAAGGGTACATAGCAGTGGAAGAGAAGTGTAAGTTTCATCCATCCTTGGTGAGCAGCCATGATCATTTCACTTGTCTTTTCATGTTCATACTGCAGTTTATAATAGTCTTTCTCATTCCCACACGTTTTGCACATTCAAAATATTGAGGGGTGCCTGCGCAAAGACTGTATCATTATATCAATTACATAAGAGAGATAATACCTTTGCACAGGCAACCCTTGATATACTTATGATGTTGTTTCATAGTAAGGTGTAATGATTGTTCTGTAGATTGCATTTGTGACAATGATTGTTTTACTGAAAAATTCCATGTCCTACTCCCATATGTTGCTGTTGAAAGTATACATGTACTCGCTTTTAGAATCTTTGTCTTTGTTTTTTTGTCCATCTTGCAGTTGTTCATTTTGATAATTTGTTTGTGGCTGCATTCAGTCTTTTGTTTATTTCATATGCACAAAACCTATCATTTTTAATCAGTACTTCAAGATATTCTTAAGGGCAAATTGCGGTACCCTGTAGGGGTATAATTAGGTCAAATTGTGTAAAATGAGTTAAGGGCACTTTCTTGAATGGCGACATATCCTTTATCGATTCCTGAAGTTATTTTCTTGATACCTGTCTCAAAAAGTTTATTTTGATGCCAAAGGAAATGGTCACCCTCTTTCAAATGCATTGAAAAATGACAAGATTCCATGAAAAAACGAACTCTTTAAAGGCTGACTCAGACTGCCAACGAATCATTGCACAGTGCCATCTGGAGCAAGTACAGTTAGGAAAAGTTCTGCTCAAGAAGGACTGTGCATATGAGAGCTGTGGCTGCTATTGCCAATTTCAATTTTGGACCTGTAGGAGAAAAAAATATGTAAGGATTGCTTATGAGTCCAGCTGCCATTCACCTGGCAAAGCAAAGGCAGGAGAAGCGTTTGAGCGATAGCAAATATGCTGTGGCCCAGAAATTGTCAGAGAGAAGGAAGAAGAGGAGGGAAGCACGACAGAGAAGGTTGGAGAAGCTTGAGGAGACAGAGGGAGGTCCATCATATGGTCCTGGGACTGCCTACATAAGAAAGTATGTGAATTTTTGTTGGTAATCTTTATTGTCGATTATCTCAAAATCACAGTTTTTGTCACTCTATCCCTTCGATCTGACTTTATTCTGGTCCACTTTACATAAAATTTTGCATAACAACTCTCCATGCCTGTTTTGAGATTATCAGAGTTTTATCTTTTATGAATTTTTAAAGTTGAAAATTCTCAAAATTTTCAATGTTTTTTCATGACATTTTTTTGAAAAATTATTTTAAAAAACTATCCAAGAAATCTAAAAAAGCCCATGACACTCTGTTTTAAATAAAGTGATCTTTCAAATGAAAAAAAAACCACCATCCTACCAGCTATTGTTCTCCAGAATGAAGGGTTCAAAGTTATACATATTTTCCAATAAGGCAGCCAAACAATTGGAGTTTCCAGAGCACGGAGGGAGGAGATTGCAAAACACCCCCCATTTATCTTTCTTCATGGCCCTATCTGACCCATTTTTCACGCCAAAATCACAAAGTTCCCTTTAATAATGAAAATAACCTAGTTCTGCAGCACTCGCCCTTAATTTGAGATATTTTACAGCATTTCAATATTGATCTGGATCACTTTAGGGTTGGTGCTTTCTTGGTGCAGTATTTGGTTTGCATTGCATTCATTGTCATCCTTTGTTCTCACAGTGTTGAACATGTACCTATAGAGGATAAACTCTGTGTTTGGCACTCCAAACTCTTTTTTTTTTAAGTATTAGATTTTTATTTAGTTAGCTACTTCTTTTGCTTGGTTCGATATTCTGCAATCTCCTGTTGTATTAGTGAAATATGAACTGGCTTGACAATTCTTTGCAGAAGTGACTACATATTGTAGACTTGTAGTCAGAAGGGGGTGGGGGATCAGTATTGTATATATTATTATTCATCCAGGGAGGCCAAAATCTATAATGTGGCGACATGTTTCGTTATAATACTCGTACAATGGAACGCTGTTAACATAGCCATTTCTGAACACAGTTCCCTGTTCACATTCTACTGCCTCATTTGCATTTTGCCCTATACAAAGCACCCTGGATAACACAAACTTCTGTTAATAGCTTAATCTGAAGGGTGGGTGTGTTGTCCAAGTTCCACGCTGTGCATGATACTGAACAGTATGATGCTTTCTATCTTTGGCTAAGGTAATTTTACTTGGCATATTTAGCAGATCACATTTTCGCCCCATGGTCAGGAGTTGGGCACCCCTGTTCAAGTGAATTCTCTTTATTTCTAAGCAATAATTTATGTATACTTCACATTTCAGTACTGTGGATACTATGAGAGCTGCATTATTCATTTTGCTGTCACTTGAATGTGTCAATGTAAAATGAACATTTTTGCCATTAGTCTGTGTTTGTTAAGAATGAAATGATCATTGTATTTTGTCGTTGTGGGTATGTGCATTTGTGGGCATGCAGTTGTGTAAGCATGCTTTTGTAATGGGATTTTTTGAAACTGTACAGTGCCATGAGACCTCTTCGTGATAAGGCACCAAATAAATGAAATTATTATTATTACTATTTTTAATCATTTAAAAAGGCAGACAATTTCTTTAGGAATACTTCCTCATTCTGATATAGACAATTTTATCTGTGCCTTAGCTATTACATTTTATTTATGTTTTAAGTCACAAGACTGTGTTGCAAGAGATAATATAATGTACTTTACACATTATTAAATGCATGGCATGTATGCTGTCAGTGCTGAGATCTCTGAATGGTATCACCAAGTTTGTCTGAATGAGTGAAAGCCAGTCGGTATATGTAGAGTTTAGAGAATCTTCTCATAGTATTTTGGAGTGAAATGAATGCTTTTCATTTTTATCTGTTTCATTGATTGGAGATTAAAAATGGAATTAGCATGCAGTTTCAAAGTAGAATTATGTAGGGCTAGAAGGCTAATGAATGTTTGAACAAAAGCAGTTCCGGCAGAAGAAGAAATGCATGTTAATGTGGCCTAACTGCCCAATGCCTTTGTTACAGTTGTAATGCATGGCTATAGTTGGTTATCACAAAGATGTCCGTTAAGAAATGGTTAAAAATAGCAGTTTAGTGGAGTGAAGAATTAAATTACATTGATACGGATGCATGCACAAATGGATTGATAATGTATATCCTGGCTTTGAATTGTGGACTCTCTCTGTATTAGTTAATTCAAATAATGATTTTATTGAAAATATTTGCAAACTTCCACTACAGCTCTTTAACATCAGCTTTTTATTTGGTGCCATATTATATAAATGAGTTTTACTATTATTACATATTCTATTTTCATCCTATGGAACTCTTCCTTGTGTCAAGGAGTGAGGTTTTCCCCTCTTTTTCAAGTCTGATTTCTTTAATGAATGTTGCCTGGGTATCATTTGGGATAGTCTATGTAGTTTGATAGCTAGATCAACTCAGCTTTGCCAAAATGAAATCAGTTTTGCATAATCATTTTGCATCATACAATTACTTACTGCATGTTGCCACTGTTTGTTCATTTTTGTGATACATTTTTTGTGATAAAGTACATGTACTTGTAATACAATTTTTGTGGTTATTTGTAATACATTTTTTGTGATAGCCTAGTGTTGCAAATACTTACCAGCCATCCAGTCAACATCAACCACTCTAGAAACCGGTTTCACCAATACTGTGGCATCAAATCCAGCAATGGCAGAATGTTACCCGGTGTGATAAGTTGTCAATATTAGTCATTTTGTAACAAGTTTTTCTCCTCACAGGTAAATATCTCGAAATGTGGAGAATGTTTCTGTATTGATGACTGCAAGTATTGTCTTGTCATTACTAATATTGAATTTTAAACTGCAACGAGTTTGTTTCATTTCCTTAGCTGTCACGTTGTCTCTCTCTCTCTCTCTCTCCAACCTCAGTTATTAAGTTAATCTCAGTCCTTCTATTCACATTACTATCATGAGCTCAGATTTCATTTTTAAATCCTGATATCGTAATACAATATTTAAGCTGTATTTTCGATCATTGCAAGTCTCACCAATTCAAATTCCAAATTATATAGTCCTTTTGGTCACAGGTTATCGCAGGGGCCCGGAGTGACTTCATGGTACAGTCAATCCTCTATACCACCAACTCCGGGTCTTGCCAAAGTTTGGCATTATAACAAGGTTGGCAGTATAAAGGGGTTTCTACAAATCAATACAAATTTATTGTATTAAACCCTATAAACTAAGTTATCTTGTATGTTCATCCATTTAAGCACTCATTCGATGCTGACAAGAACTTCGAGTCTCCAACCTAGAAGGGGTTAATGTGAGGGATGGATCAAGGCGGTCAGTGTTAGGTAAAGAATATGTGTGCAGGGGGTGTCCAATCACAATATATTATGTCATGCACCTTTTCTCTGCTAGTCACAGCTACTTGGGTCACCACCAGCACCATCCCCACTGGTAGTGCGATAATAAATGCCGAACCCTTTCAAACGACGAGCTAGCCATCCGTTCGAATAGAGGAAGTCTGAGCCGATACTGTTGAGTACCGAACTCCATCGCTATGTTTCTCAAAATACCTTGTGTGAACGCGATATTTTGGGCACCTGCCGACATAAACCTGAAAAAAAAACAACCCCTTTTCATTGAATCGTGTTTTGGAAGTCTCGTTTTCTTATTCTGAAGACTCGATTCCGACACTTCTGTTGTCAACCATTTATCAGCTTTGATCAAAACATCGCGACCCAGCTTTTCTCTTATCCGGTTTCTTCCATGTTGAACTGTTGCGAAATAATTAACAATATTTTACTGAAAATTTAAGGGCCAGGAGAAGACGCATATTATGTCCCGATTTTACCACGCAGTAAGCAACAGACGCAAACGTTTACCTCCAGCCCCAAACAGTGCGACAAGATGAAGAAGAGATCGTGCCTGCTGTGTGCTGTCAAAGTCTTAGAAGAAACCCGACGATTTGCACGACATAGAATAGGAGCCACAAGCTGTGCTCTGGGTCAAATGTCAGCACAAACAGTTGTGTAGAAGTAGAAAGAACTACGTTTGGATCAAACTTGATTTAGGCACTGCAAGTGCAATGCTCAGTGTTTTGCTTTTTTTTTTTTCTTTTGGCGACACGATGGCGTTGGTCGTATTTAACGGGATGTTTTCTACTATGATTATTGAAAGAATGGGAATGCCCGAGTATTAGCGGATGGAGGATATCGGGGTGGGGGCGGTATGGTGGTATAATGGGGTAATTTTTCAATGATTTTTAATACTAATACATTGGATCGGTTCAGAGGCAAAAAATGTAGGCGGTATGCGGGGTTGGTGGTATAACAGGGGGAGGGGTGGGGTGGTATAACGAGGTTTGACTTTGTAACAAATCAAAGACCTTGTGAAACTTTAAATTTAATCAAAGGGTTCATGATCATGTTAATGAATTACAGATGCTGATTTTGAATAATATGGTGTATCTGCCATAATATTACAGTATGTGTTTAAGTGTTCTAAAGTGGCCATTCAAGTAGAAAAACACATGTAAAAGAGGCTTCTGCTTGTGTTCCAAGGTGCCGAGGAGTGAAAAATAATCTGTAACAGTAACATTCGGGATTGACCGCCTATCTAGCTGACCTTGACAGTGGTGACATGACCATTAAATGGCCAGCATCAGATCTGCAGCAAAACGGAACTAACAGCCTGGTGATAACGTCATAACTGGTATGTTTGAGAATTATTGTCGAACATGTTTAAGGCATTCTGATGTTGGCTGCAGATCTTTAACTTGTTAAATGACCATGAAGTGTTCAGTACTAACCACTGATCATCTTCTCGACTAATAAATGGAATTTACCGAAGTTTGGGACACTGAATTGAAATATCCACTCAACAGAAATGAGAATAAATAGAAACCCATTTTTTATCATTAAAGTAATTTAAAGTAAGGACATGTACGGTTGTTGCAAATTATATTAGTGTTACATGCACGCGCGCGCGCGCGCACACACACACACACACACACACACACACACACACACACACACACACACTAAAATATATATTATACACACACACGTGTGCCACGCTCAAACACCTGTACAGTCATGCTCATTAATGAAATGATAGAATGATAATGAGTCCCTGCACGTGAAATTCAGTCTTAATACCAAGGTAAGTTACACTTATTAAAATGAATCAACACTTAATATCGAGGTTCCACTACATGTACACATAAGGAGATAAATCAACCTTTATTTACTCTCAAGGGAATAATGTCTGTTAGTATCAGTATTATCTATTATTCAGCTGCACGTGGGAGAGGAGGAAGGGGAAGTCAAGATATTAAGTTATTATATCAATAGGTATACCACTTTACTAAGTATGAAATCATATGCGCGAATTCTTAAGTCCTTGATAAGTATAACATATACTTTTTTCATGCACCAAGGGACATTTGATACAAGAACTTTATTTAATGAAATGATAATAACAAAATGTTTAATAATAAGGTAGGTTTGATCATGGATTCCAGCTTCTAATGCTAAAATTACACAGATCTTTCCTTCTTCCCCGAGCGAAGAAGCTGGCATAGTGATATATAGATCTACGGATTACATTGATTTCGTGGGGATGCCCTACAGAAGAACAGTTTGATGAAGTAGATTTTGGTCATTAAAACAATTTTAGCGCCAGGAACGTCATTTTCTCCATGGTCCACATAGAGCTGATCACAAGCCTCGGCCAATGTTATGCACGGATATGCATTTTGACCCCCTCCCCCCCTCCAGCCTCGCCATGTGCCCTCCGACTGGTTATCGGACTTAGAGCGATCCGAGATTCACGCGGAAGATCTGAAGAACCCTATGATGATGCCTCTGCCTGCTCCAGACAATCTACAGGGTTACGTTATGTCAAATCCGAATTCTAACTGCGCGCGTGGCGGCCATAAGCTTATGGCATGAGCTTACGTCAAATATGTTCTACCCGCACGGCCAATCTGTCTAGCCAGTGCTAGAATCTTTTAATTCCACTGTAAACGGCAGCTGTGTTAAACAAAATCATGCTGAGGCAATAAAATACAGAAATCTTTACCTGGCTTACACTGTCACACTATACTTTTGAATTTTGACAACCAAAACCTTAAATTAATGAAAATGAAAAAAATACGACTTTGTTTAATCCGTACGGAAATATTGTTTTACAATGTTATACATAGGTGTAGTAATACAAGGATGAAACGGAGCACTGACTTTCAGAAATCAAGTAGGATAAAGTGGAAAGTGCTCAAGAGGACAAATGCAGAGAGAAAATGAAACGGCCTTTGATTGAAGAGGGGGGCGGGAGAGCTTGTGGTGTGTGTGAGTCTCGTGCCTAGCGCTATGACTGCTAGTCTTCTGTTCGCCTTCGGGAAAGACTCCGCACTAAGCCACTTTTTTTTTGGAGTGGCGGCGTGGTCGTGTATAGACGTCTACCTGATTCCAAACTGACGGCAAGGCGATGGGTGCCGACGCAGAGGTCGCGGGTTCGATTCCCACCGCATCACTTTCTTTCCTTCTTTCATTTTCTCTCTGCATTTGTCTTCTTGAGCACTTTACACTTTATCCTACTTGATTTCTATAAGCCAGTGCTCCGTTTCATCCTTGTATTATTACACTTAAGTCACCACTAAATGAAACGACCCTGTCTTGTTCACTATGTTTAATGGTGTGTGTACGTCTGAGTGTTTGTCTTGCTGAGTTACCAAATGAAGCCTAACGGCCTTTGGTTGAAGAGGGGGGCGGGTGAGCTTGTGGTGTGTGTGAGTCTCGTGCTTAGCGCTATGACTGCTAGTCTTCTGTTCGGCTTCGGGAAAGACCCCGGCCACTAAGCCACTTTTTTTGGAGTGGCGGCGTGGTCGTGTATAGACGTCTACCTAATTCCGAACTGACGGCAAGGCGATGGGTGCCGACGCAGAGGTCGCGGGTTCGATTCCCACCACATCACTTTCTTTCCTTCTTTCATTTTCTCTCTGCATTTGTCTTCTTGAGCACTTTCCACTTTATCCTACTTGACTTCTAATGTTATACATCTCATTCATAATATGAACGCATATAAGAATACACATCATACATGTAAATACATATTATTACAAATGAAATACATGACAAAGTCATTGCTGGTTGCTAGCGGTGCAGCGCCCCGCCCCCACCCCTCCCCCAGCTCTAAAGCCAGGTACTCATTTACACCTGAGTCGAGTGAGGAAATAGAAGTGAAGTCTTTCCCATAGACACTTACAACGTAAACCGCCCATCTAGTGAGTCAGACACATAAACTGTTTTATTTTTGACGTGCGTGTCCACGTTTAAAGTAAAGAGATGTAAAGCTACCTGGCCTACTGCAAGGTTACAGAAGCCTAATCCAATTTCCCTCTTTGAGCCAATAAACTGTTTTCTCTTCTGTCACTTGCAAGAAAGTCCACAATCTGTAGGTCTTCTTTAATTATTTGCAGAATTTAATGAGCTTATTAAAAATGATGTTCAAAATATAGATCTTGCAGTTCGTTTTCGAGCTGCGAACCGATGCATCGGAAGGTGTAAACAAGCTGAGAAGGCCACACCGAAACCGAAGCGAATGACCCAAACTTCAGGTTTAATTTATAAAATCTGTAGAGAATGTAAAATAATTCGCAGGTAGGTTCACAAATCTAGCGCCCATTCTCCACAGATTTTTTACTGTCTTCCTAACGCATGTAACAACATGTTATTTTCAGCCAATTAGAAGTCTGTAACTGCAGTGCAAGTGTGGTTAAAAGAGCAACTCGGAAAGTATCCAAGTAATCGTAAGTGCTCATTATTGTTGCATATTGGGCCCGATTGTCAGTCATCAAAGCTGGGAATCTCTCTCTCTCTCTCTCTCTCTCTCTCTCTCTCTCTCTCTCTCAGACAAAATTTAGCACCAAGAAAGGAGAGTCGTATTCTGAGGCAGCCAACAGACTGGAGTACAAGAATCTATTCCTATTTCCGAAACAGGACGATACCGTAGAGTTAGTCTTCCATGACTACAGATTTTCTGCTCCTACTTCTTTAGCATCCTCAAACTAAGTCCCATTAGTTCTTTTACCATCGCCTCTTCTTCGATTTTATTTATCCGTATTCACTCAAAATTTAGGCCAAGTTTCACACAAGACCTACCATGAAGCCAGATTCAGCAATACGGCTGGGACATGTTTAACAACGATTCATTTCGTGCCTGAAATAGATGCAGTACAATACAGCGGTCCTCTAATGTTGAATCAAACACTTCATTGCTGTATAAAGCCATCGAAAAAATATTTGATCGGTCAACTTTGTACTTGACTTTGATTGCTGAATTAATTTCACCTGCAATTTTCAGCAAAAAAATAAAAATCCGGATACACCTGTGTAACGTCGGCCATCTTTGTTTCTGCAGTTACGTTTTACAAGCTGAAATGTGAAGTACATCGTTGTGCAGTTGTGTCAATTTGCGTTGCATTATCTTAGATAAATCATTTAGACCTATAACTTTCTTTACACTCAACATGGGGAGATCGAGAAGCCGGTCAAGATCATCGAGTCGTCAGAGACATCGATCTAAGCGGAAAAAGAACCGCTCAAAATCTCGGTCAGCTTCCAAAGACCGATCTTCGAAGTCGAGACAGAGCAGAAGCAGTCGGATGAGGTCTCGATCAAGAGATCGAAAAAGGACTGCAAGGTTTGTTTGTGTCTTTTGATCTTTTGAGGGAATGAATACTGGTTAATACTTAGGCTAAGAAGGATTTCTAGATGCACTTCACACTCCGAACAAGAATGAAGAGTTGATCAGTTGGCCTTCTCAAACGACAGCACCGATTCCATGACTTATCTATGACTAAATGAACTGTATCATCGGTGCTGTCATTAGAGATTGCCGATCAGTTGATAGTGATAGACTGATAGGGAAAGATTTCCACATGCAACTTAACCAGGTCCAGGAAAACCTCCCAATCGGGCAGTTACTGCTCCATTGGGAAGTAACTGCTCGATCGAGCAGTCGTTTGACTTCCCAATCGAGCAATTGAGCACGTCTGACAAGACGAACACGAACACTACACACTCAGAGCTCTGCTCAACGACATGACAAGTTGAAGTATGGCTTGTAACTAATTTCGAAAGTATAAAACTAGGCTAATTCTGTCAAAATAATCATTTTTGTAAAATAAACATGATTTTTTAATAAGGCCATGCTTGGTGCATAAGGGCATTTCACTTAGATCGGTAAAATGGCATCCTAGCTCGCTTAAACTGTGATGAAGTTGTCTCTATTTACAATGACCGCCATATTGAAGTGACAAGCATTACCCAGTGTCCTTAGCGAACTCAGGATACCCCAGTACCAATAAATTCCAGCGTTTCAAGCACTACCAAGGATGCTAAAGGGAATTCCCCGGAATAACTAGTGTATGGAAACCCGGCGGATCACGTTTTATTATTATAGCGATTTCCTTTCATGACTTGATCCTTTAACTGAGAATCTATTTTTGATGGCTGGTATTCGGAAAAGTATCTGGTAGATTTTGTTCAAATATTTCATCTCTGCCGTATTCAAATTTCGCTGATTTTGCATTTATCATAAGCCCATATTGACTTTATTTTTTTTTTTTTTGAGAAAATTCAATTCTTAGTTGAAATATGGGTCTTTTCTTCCCAACTTTTCAACATCAAAGGTACATTTTCTGCTACCAGGCTTCCTTTGGCTTAAAAAAACATACAATTGATAGACTTTTCCTCATTGAAATGCAGTAACTTTATTTATGGACGATGTTTTGGAGTTAAATGTTTCTTATAGTCATACCATGGATGATTTACTGTTTATTTTGACAAATAGCATATGTTGTGAGTTATTGTTGGACTTGGTACCAGGTATTTAATCAGCAGTTTGGTGGCATGATTTCAGCGGAATGTAGTATTATGGTATACCATACTTTCTTTCAGGCTAAAAACAGCCAAAGTTCTCGCCCCTGCCCCATCTTTTATAAGAACGTTTTTCATTGGTTCCAGAAATGTCAGGAAGCTTTCAAAACAATATGGCGGCCTACTAGAAACTGTCTCACAAGTTGCTACGTACTTATCAAATGTTTTCAAAGTTAGTATTTCTTGACTGCTATTTTTTTACGTGAACTATGCAAGGTAAATTAAGATTTTGTTATTACAGTGGCAAATTTCTAATCGTTCAGCGCAGAAATCGCCGCAAATTCTGTTGATACTACCACATTCTCCAAGTGCTGGTGCCAGTCTAGCAGCTAGAAATTGGGGATTGGAGGTGCGCGAGATGAGTTAAGCTAACCTTTCCTTGTGATTTTTGACACAGGGGTCTCTTTTTTGCTCGTTTGAGCAACTGAGCTGCGCCTCAGAACTGCTCAATCGAGCAGTTACTTCCCAATGGAGCAGTAACTGCCCGATTGGGAGGTTTTCCTGGACCTGATGACCTCCAGTCAAAATATGACATGAGGAAGGCGGCATGCATTGGAGTCCACTAGTCTCGAGTTAGTACATCTTAACCCTTAAAGGAAGGCACTACCCTTATCCAGAGACTGTAATGCACATGACTTGGTGTGCAACTTATCTCCATGTGTGCACTGGATTTCTATACAAAATTGTACACCCAGGGATGCCAATTTTCCGGATAAATCCGGATTTCCGGGTTTTTCGACGTTTTTAGCGGCGGGAAAGAAAATCCGGATATTTCGGCGTTTTGAGCGACGGAGAAAAGAAATCCAGCGTTATCCGGATAACATTCATGAAAATGAAATACGCGAAGGACGAATCGCACGAAAACCGGAAGTTAGATACCGTATTTTACAAACTTCCGTAATGCGCGCGCACATGCCTCTAACGAGGTCAGAGGGATACCGGTGCTATATTTAGCGCTAGAACTCGCGGAAAGTGTAAACAGTGCGCTCGGTCATCAATCAAGAAATGACAATGATGTAAAATGATTAGTCCTACTCCGAATCCATTGTTTTCTAGAAATTATATTTACTATTATAAATCTGATTACATCCGTAAGCTGAAAGAAAATGGATACGTGTGGTGCACATTGTGCAGTAATAAACTACGGCACACCGGGAAAGAAGGCACTAAGCTAGCTCTACGCTTCAAGGAATGGTCACATCGTAACACTAAGAGTAAGAGTAGGATTCCGGCGAGTTTCAAGGACATTAAAGAGATAGAGAATGCAGCCAAGCTTTCAGCAGCTTTTTTGTGAACTTAACGTGAACCATTGAATCCAGCTCAGTCTGAACTCTGCAAGTCAAAGCACTAAGCTACTCATTTATTTGTGCATATTTTATCAGGACCAAATAAGAGTAAGAGTAAGAGATAACAAATGTAAGTTATGGGTAAAGAGATGGTTAAAGGAAAACAACGTGCACCTTGTTTGTTTAAATTTCAGGGTGATGTATTCAGAAGTGAAATTATGAAAAGAAAAATTAGATTTTTATTCTAAGTGACAGTTTGCAGTTCCCACTCACCCTTGATATGGATATTCCTTGCTGTGTGTAGAATATTAATTTCTATACTTTATCTGTGCAGAAGAAATTTAGGCATAAAGTTATGTGATCACAATTCTAAGATTGACTTTTCTTTAGCCTTTATTTGGTTTTAATGTTTACTTTAATGCCTTATAATTGTGGAAAATGGTTCAGAATTAAAAGCACAACGGTTGGGTTGGTTTCCATCGAAAATGTCGATACGCCGTGCGCTCGAGCAATTTTCAGGATTTTTTTTTGTCAGGCATTGGCATCCCTGTTAACACCAAAGTGCTGAGAATGGACAATAAATGGTGCATTCTTCTCCCTCAATCAAGGGTGATGATCTTAGGACAAGTGTCATTAGCTATGGCCCTAGTTGTGTGACACCAGATTTCACCCACGTCTCCTAGGCACCTTTATGCATGATCCTATGAAGGCTTTTCCCGAGTTTCCTGTCTTGATATAGTTATTTCATTTATCATCAGAGGGTGTTTATGGACTATAGTGGCTATCTCGAAGGACAGCACCGCAATGATAATGATGCAGTTCATGTAGTCATAGACAAGTCATGGACTATATCGATATTTCGATTAAATCGGTGCCATTGTTAGAGAAAGTCTTTAGAGATCTAGACTAGTTTCAGATATTTCTGGATCAAGACAACAAATTTTTAAAAAGCCTTCATACTTCATAGGAATCAGGATCACGCATAAAGGTGTCTAAGATATGTGGGTGAAATCTGGTGTTGAACAACTGGTGTCATAGCTAATGACATTTGTTCTATGATTATCATCCTTTGAGGGAGAAGAATGTACCATTCAGCACTTTGGTGTGCAATTTTGTATAGAAATCCAGTGCACTCATGGGGATCGGATAAGTTGCACACTAAGTCATGTCATTACAGTCTCTGGATNGGGTCACAGTTCAATCTCCTCTCGCTCAATAGGCCTAGAGAGTTTGCGAACGACCGTAAGCACACGCGAGGAGATGCTTCAGTTGGTTTGCACCGGTCGCGAGGTACGATGCAAACAGCACACATTGATCTATGACTTAGGCCTAGCGCTCGTGTGATTCTCCGACCCAGATGTGTAATGTGTAGTAGTCAACTTCTTTTCTTATCATTCTCCAACTTGACACATATGCTTCCAATCCTTAGTTCTTGCTTGTTTTTAATTTTAATTCTATTGTTTTAGAGAATCAACTCAAGTCCTTAAACACAAAAAACAACAACAACAACAAATACAAATGAAAGCAATGTAAACTTCAAAATGACAACGAAGGATAGTCTAGTGGAGAGATAAGGATGATAACTGCATTATTTTAGACATATTAGCCAGTCCAATGTTGGTAAATTACTTATTTCCCTTGTTCTACATGGTATTTTCATTGTACCGCCATTCTCGTTATACCGCCATTTTTCTGTTTGCCCCTTACTTGGCGGTATAACGAGGTTTCAGTGTATTTTCAAGGGAGCATCAGTCGTGGTGAGCGCAAAAAATAGGTTGGATCCATATAGGTACATATAGTGCCAGGGGGGTTCTGCCCCCCTACGACCCCCCGCAAACGGACGCTCCCAAGGTCGCATCCTTGTACAGTATTCCGTAAAAATATCTATCATTGTTCCGGTCAGGGAACAAGTGAAACTTTTGGGTCTTGCCTCGTATTGAATGAGGTCGGCAAAATGGCGTCCCTGGAGGCCGCCGAATCACCAGTTTGCTTAATGAAATTGGATTTATTACAAAGATTTTGAACCAAGCACCTTTTTAGTTCAATTTTAGTAAATATTGATTTGGACACCAAACCTCTAGAAATATATTTTGCATGTTTAGGTGTTTTAGTTAAAATTTGGCTGTGTGGAAATCTAGCCGACTGATAGAGCTATTGTTAAGGTTAAGGCCACAAAATGAGTCAATCCAATGACACAGAAGACGCCTAGAGACGTGTTTCAAAACGCTTATTAAGGGCCTACATGTCCGAATGCACTGAGACTGTTGTTTTGGATGAGGTTTTGGGGGTTACGACTTAGTCTATCTCCTGCTTTTCTATCCTGGTGGGTGTGCTCTTGACTACTAACCCAGATGGTCCAAGCGCTATAAAGCGCCGGACTGCCGCTTCTCAAAGGGTATCTCACATACAGTCCAAAGCAAGTTGAGTGCCATGTAGTAGAGTGGTCAAGACCCCGAGGTGTAGGTGAGCTGAGGGGATACTGACCTGGGCTGGCCATGAGATACCAGGGATGCCACTCTTCCGAGAATTCTCGGAAATCCGAGAATATTGGCGGCTCCGAGAATGCCATCCAAGGTCTGTCCAAGAACCTGTGATGACTCTCAGAAGTAAAAAATTCCCGAGATCCGAATTTTTATAGGAAGTTTTGGTACGGCCGCCATGCGGATAGATCAACATTCATAACAGACACAGGTGTTTCAGTACGGTCGATGATGGCTAGATTAGACAGATTAAATTTAAAAGGTCACATCCGGCTTCAGTAACGCGTTTCGTAAATTCCAAACTGTTGTGGAAGCAGTTATTTGGGTTTTGAAAACTCATTTACAGCATGGAAATCTCACGAGGCATACAGATTTGGTGTTACGCTTTCCAATGCATGCTTTCTTTCGCGGAAATTGCCTTTTAGGCCTAACTTCGGCAGCACTAGAACTGGCTAATCGCCTGTCTCTTTTGCTTGTCTTCCTGGGGTGGTGTGTGGGTTAGGCTTGCAGAATACGTAGACCTACATTGATTTACGGAGATAGTCTGAATCATGATTGAAAGCAAGAGATCTAAGCAGCAAAATCGTTTAAGGGCGTCCTACTAACTAGTATCAGGGGGATTTCCAATGAAGCTTTCACTTATCAAATCACAACCCAATCCAAGCACTTCAAGAACAAAGATTATGAAACAGCTTGTTTTAGCCTTCATATTTACAATCAGTTCCAGATATTGACGCAGAACATGTTTGAATGACTAATTAGAAGAATCAAACACTTGTATCTGCAGACAGAAGGTCAGCCGGCCTATTGCGCATACATGTACGGAAAAAGCAATTAGCTGTGTTTACAGGATCTCGAGTGAGTGTAGGTTACCGGTAGCCTAGACTAGTAGTCTACATCTCTAAATTATCAGGAAATTCGATTTCTAAGTGTGCAGTCTTGTTGCACAGTCACCGTGTTAATCAAACTGATCCACAATCCCATATTCGTCGGTAATTGCTGAGGTTTAGACTGTATTCACAGCTGACCCAACATCTATTACGCGCTGTCTATCTTATTCTTTCGATATTTTATGTCCGACTCGGTTTCCAATGTAAACACAGCTGATTGCTGTTTCCGCACATGCGCATTAGGCCGGCTGACCTTCTGTTTACAGATGCAAGTGAATCAAACTATGTGATAAGTTTTATTCAAACAGCCTGATCCATGATAATTAGGGGTTGGCAAGTCTGCTTTCGATTCTCAACTGTTCAGTAATGTAGTAAATTTATGCGTTTTCATTGTTTTAAAGAGCTTTATTTCTTTATTGTCTAAGATAGGTTTATTCGGAGATCAAAATGATTTGGCTCTTTGAAAGTAGAAGTTTCAGATCAGAGACACTAAGTCCACATGATTTTCCACGAAGCCACAAAAGTTTCAGAGAAGTTTACGAAAAGTGAGTGGCATCCCTGGATACATAACAAGGTGAATGTTCATTTAGTCTAGTGACATCCCACCATTCTGCTCTCATGCAACAGCAGATCGGTCCAGGAACTTTAGTATTTTTCTTTGAGGCCTATGGACCAATCGAGTCACAAATGCTACATGCAGGCCTAATACCATTGATAATGATACTTCTGGTGGAGCCAAAATGCGGAGCCAAAGTGCATCATGATTTACTGAGATTCAGCATTGTGGTCGTGCCTTCCGTGACAGAGACCAGATCAATTAGACTAATAATTTTGGCAGAAAAAATTTCAACCTAAATGTTTTTACTGGAAACAATAGATGAAGACATGATAAACATGATATACTGTAGAGAACGTTGAGTGGAAATCTACCAGAAGGCATTCAGAATGAGCTTCTTGCATATTTTACAAACCATGGCAGTTATTTTTACAAGCATTATGATCTGATGGCAAAAAGACAGCTGCAGCTCATTCACTCATGTTGAGGGACTACCTTAAAAATGTCGAACTAGAGAGAAGCATTCAGAGAGGATGCCATTTTAAGTTGCTTGTCAGAATGAAAACGAAAGATAAAAATGTCTCTCTGTCGGTACAGCACTGCCATTGTAATGATACAATTTATTCATTCTTAGACAGGTCATTGAATCATTCTGTCATAAAAGAAAGCCATGAAAACATGGAAGTAGGAAATGTTTTAATTCTTCTGTGAACAGTAGATATGTCAAACAAAATCATGCCGAGGCAATAAAAATGCAGATATGTCAAACAAAATCATGCTGAGGCAATAAAAATGCAGGAATACTTTATTATCTGGCTTCCACTATCAAACTTTACATTTGAATTTGGATGACCAGAACCTTAATTAAAAGCTGATTAATACCTTGTCAGATAGAGGTGTCTGTAGCTGATGGAACTTAAGTGACATCATCATTTTTGCCACAAGCTGCTGCTGATCGAGGAAGGGGAATAATTCTGGTTGAAAGGGCCAAACCTGGTAACTCTTAGCTCTCCTAATTGTGTCATATTACGTGCGCGCATGGTAACAAAACAATGCTCTTTCTTCGCAAAATTGACTCGGTGGGCACCACTGATCATTTTAAGAGAGAAAAAGTATTGGAAAACAGAAAATTATATTTGGTGTGCATGTCCTCCTTTAAGCAAAATTTCCGGTTTCCTGGAGTTCAAATTCAACTGTATGTGTTGTGCTTGTTATGGCAAAAGTTTCTTTGTAGCATCAACATGGTACTATCTATCATGAAATCATACATACTCTGCCTTGACACTGGTATGTTTTTGTTTTTTTTTTGTTGTTGAAGACTAAGGGGGGAAAATGAGGAATTTTACTGCCAACCTCTTATTATAAAAGACAAGATTTCTTTGTAAGATTGCTGTAAATGTTTATAACATTTCACAAATGACATTTCTTCAACAGAAAACGCTCATTTTCATCCAGTAGTTCAGATAGTGATGATGATCTGATCTTACGAGCTAAGAAGAGAGAAGAGGAGGAGAAGAAAGCAGAAATTGAACGCCAGCGCCTCTTGTAAGTATAGTATTGTGCAGATACTGTTAACACTACCAGGGCTGTACTTTTTGCTCTTTTTTTTTTTATCTGCCCAGACCTTCTGAACAAAGTGCAGACACAGTACATGATCTCAGATCTTTGAAGAGCATCATATGAACCATCAGTTTTATTTCCAGATTGATGAGGATAGAAACATGCAAAGATCTCGCAGTCAGAATGTGTATATATTTATGTCATGTTAGGCTTGTTCTAACTTCCCAACAATTTAATCCATTTGTTCATGCTGCCTGCTGATTATTGCTCTTTAATTTCCACATGGAAAGCAAGTGATCACCTGTGATCCTGACAGTACTGACACTCTTTCCAACTGCTTACAGCCTTCTGCTTATTCATGTCATGTCCTCATAGGGGTCAGTACTTGGACTCAAAAATCTTAAAAATGGAATTTTGGATTAAAAACTTGAAAAGTCTTGAAAATCAGTACTTTATCATTATCTTGATCTTTAGACAAAGGTCTTCTGCAATAGTTTAAATGCCCGTCAAGCAAAACGAAAAGCAACTATTGCTTTTTGACATCGTCACTAGATTCAAGAACAAATGGTAACTTTTGAAATTTGAACGTGAGGCCTAGGAAAATCATGAAAAGACCTGGCAAAAATTTTCATGGGACTGTATGAAACAGTATTTTCTACTGGACTTCATAATCATGCAATTTGCCTATTAAGCCTAAAAATACATTGAACATGTGCAGATCTCACCTTCTTTCATGCACTCTAATGTTTGCATTACCTAAAAAGACCTAACATCCCTGTTAAAATATACAAAGTTTCCCTCAAATTTATGAAAAGGGGGGAATGTCTCTCACTACTCGTGACCTGAAGAAGACACTGAGTAACATGACAGATCACCAGCCACATGTATAAAAACAAACTAAATGCCCTTCATTCCACTGCAGTGATCATTTTTTGATAAAAAAGTTTGTTGCTCCTGCACATTTATTTGATGTCAAATGATAGCTAGCGAGCAGCAGTTGACGCCATCAACAATATGCCACATTGTGCAATTATTATGTCCAGTGTGATAGTTAGTTGGTTTGCCTTATCTGTTATCTAACATATGATATTTTTTCTTTGACAAAAGGCGGCAGAAAGAGTTGGAAGAAAAGTTAATAGAGGAGGAAGTTGCTCGCCGGGTTGAGGCCCTGGTCAAACAACGTGTGGAGGAAGAGCTGGAGAAGCGGAAGGATGAGATTGAGGCTGAGGTATTGCGGAGGGTGGAGGAAGCCAAGAAGATCATGGAAAAGCAGATGCTGGAAGAGCTAGAGAAGCAACGAGAGGCAGAGCTGGAGGCACAGCGGTTAAAGGAGGTAGGATTGTTGGCGTCCAAAACTTTTGGATCAGGTCTCTTGGCAGGCTGGGAAGATGGGATCGAGACCGATGTTCGGCTGGTTATTGACTTTTGACAGTTGAGAGAGCATTCTGGTCCCTCACTTTTCAAATGATGTCATATTGCACAGTGTGTCAACTCTGTTTAAAAACTGTACTAGACAGCTATGTCTTTCATGAGTCAACAGTGACCATATATAAGAATGATTTGTTTATCTTTGAGTTGTCACTTTGAAATTGAGTCTCAGTATCATTGCAGTGACATGAAAACACTAACCTTTATTCAGATTCCCATTGGCACAGACTTGTTTGTTTGCAGCATTGGCAACAGAATGTAGTTTTTATAGACAGAAAGGTACCTAGCATCAAAAGCCCTCAAAAATAGAACTTAGGGGATTTAATATACACATCTGCATTTGATGATCAGTAGTATTGATCAGAGTAAGAAGGGTATTGTACAGCCAGTACTCCTTGTTGATTGATGGTAAGCAGCATTGAAGCAACATCACAGCAACTTGAAAATGTCATAGTTGAAGGACATTTGCAGAGAGTATCAGTTAAAAGAAACCATAAATTGGGAAGGTTGCCATGGTTGTATTGAGAATTTTCATTCTAATATTTCCTTGATAATACTAAATTTTGTAATGCTGACAAATGAAGAGGAAGACTCTATTATATGCTGCAGGTGAAGCAAGGCAATAAGCACCACTAATATATTTTGTTTGCACATTCTATAAATGTATGAGGTTTGGACAAGATGTGTTGGGAGTTGGCTTAGAAATTGTAGATTGCAGAGTGGGTGGCATATGTCATATAACTAGGGGGTAGAAATTTGTAAAAGCTGTGGCTTATCTAGAGCCTGCCAGAGACATGATCCTCTCTCATATATCTTCATATCTTGCTTTCATTTTGTAGGCCTCGATTCATCATATCTCTTCTCACTCCCCATATTTTTCCCCAGTTTTTTTTTTTCTTCTTCTAGAATTAATACTTCACGTTCCCCCTAAACTGTCTTCCAATTAACAGGTAACGCCACCAGTTAAAATTCAGCAAAAACTTGAAACTTACAACAAGCCAATTTAATCTTCTTGTCCTCAATGTATGGGAAAGTTGTGATTTCCAGTGTGATACAAGATAGTGGATAGTGGTTTAGCAATTTGGAGTTATTGTTGGGGGGTGGGG
>JAWQUT010000687.1:81111-99545 GCA_033807755.1 Ellobium chinense
GGGGGAGAAGAGAGAACCTCATACTCATAGGGCAGAAACTGGAATTTGTTTATGAAAAGTTGGAGGTTGGCACAGCAGATAGAAGAACCAATTAATCAGGTTTCTGTGTCGTAGTCTTTTTCAAAAGGGATCCAAAATGTGCTCTTGTGTAGCTAGGGGTATTATCTTAAGAAATGAGTAGGGTGGAGGGAGGATGTTTTGTCCATCATTTTTCTTCACCATGATTGGAAATAAAAAAAAAAAAACATTAGCCAAAGCTTTCAAGGGGAAACTATCTCATGAGGTATCACTTTCTAAACCAAATTTTAAAAATTGTCCAAGGGGTGTGTTCACAATACACGTCCCAAAGGCATATGAGAATTACCCTCTGTGAGTTGGGGTAGTTTGTCATTGGTATGTTAACTGTCATAGCCCTGAAGCGCAAGTGTGTTATATATGTTGCCAAGTTTGCAGCCTGTCCAGGATTGGAATCATTACCTACTCAAGGTACGACAAATTTTCGGTATGTAGATTATGTCTGCTGCAGTCTTTTTGCTCAGAATTTTTTTTTAATCAATCTCAGTGTACATTATTGTTATAATTAATGTAAGATCATAATTCGTTACACATCAGCTCAGAGTATGTTTGTTTTGTCAGATCATCACATTGTATGAAAATATGGTATCATTGTCATCTTCCCATATCTTTTAGATTGGCTAAACATCATCGTTCAGGAAAATGTATTGTTTTCATCAGAGAGTGAAAACATTTAACACTAATTACAAATCTCTCCACAGATTCTTTGAATGTTGTGTGTGCATTATTTATTCTCTTTTCCAGCTCTCTTCGTGAATGATGGACAAGTCACTTTGTTTGTTTTGTCACCATCCTCAGTGTTAACTCTTATGTATGAATTTTTTTAGAGTTCAGCGTTCGCTAGCTTTTTTCCCAATATTTTGATGTTCTATGATTAGCAGTAAGGTAATCAGTCACTCCTGATATCCTCCATCTGAAATTAAAGTCCTCAGGCTTTGTAGTTTGTCAATAATTTGTCATAATAATTACATAAATAAATTGGTCTTGATCTAATTTAGATTCTGTGACTGTAGATACTGGCTGCTGCCACTCTTTTTTGTGCTGTGGCTTGCTCCAGTTTGGAGAATGATCTAAAAAAAAAAAATTGTTGAGGTGCGGAAGAAAGGCGTAAATGCTAACATTCACATATTATTGTGTACCATACAATCTGCAGTAACTCTTGTGTAGGGTCATGACAGGTATTGTTGGGTTTCAGTATAAGAAACATTTTGCAACAGAGCAATTTTAGATGTTGATTTTTCCACTGAAGCTTTTACCCACCTTTGAGAAATTCAGGCATGTGCACAAAAATTCTGAGATGGCCCAGGCAAGAAAAGAGTGGCAGTGTGCTCTTGATCTTGTGAAATCTTTTTTGAAATGTGATTTTATAGTTAGGCTTTCTGTGTTTGTAACTAGGCTTGTGTTTTGTTGTTACCTTGCATGTTGCACACATTGTGACAGTCTTTTAATTTAAGGCTTAGTAAAGACATCCATGTAACCATCTATACACAGATCTCGCCGGGCATGGTCATATTTTGTAGACTTTCTGTTATTGATTGATAGAAATTTTTGCGCCACCCTTCTAGCTGCTTTTTAACGATTTTTCAGGAGGAGGAACGCAAGAAGAGGGAAGAATTGGAGCATATCATGATTGAAAACAACAAGAAGATAGAGGAAGCGCAGAGGAAATTGGTATGTACGGTCAAATGTTTTAGAGACTCTATCCTTTCAGCAAGTTTGAAAAGTAAGAAATTATAAAACTTTTAGCTAAATTCTATGGAATCTTGCATCTGTATTTGGTCTTGACAGTATTTGAGAAATCTATTGTCATATATATTCTTGACATTTTTACATCTCAGGTCAAAGAAATAGCCAAGAAATTGGTATCAAGAGCTAAAGGTATTTTACTGACCTCTGAAGACAGCAGCAAACTTGCCATATATCTCAATTTAAACAGAATAATCGGTTGGTTTTTTTGTTTTTTTTTGCCAAATTTGCAAGACTTTCAAAGGGAGACTCCAGTTTTTTCTTCCTTTGACTTTTATTTCTTGTATACTTTTCTGTCTAGACATTAAGTTACTTCCTTGTACATCTGAGTATTTTGTTAGTTCTTCATAATGCTGCTTCAAAACAGAAAATCCAGAAAACCCCTCTTAAGATCAGGTGCAAAAGTGTTTTATAGACATGGCTGAAATCTGTAGGCAAACAATTGTGCCTTTGCAAATGACAGTTAGCCAAAAATGATTAACCTTCAGGGAGGACAAGCTGTCATTCAACTTTTTGGTGTACAGTTTTGCATAGAAAAGCCAGTGCACTTATTGTGATAGATTGTGCACCATGTAATGTGTATTACATCTTCAGGGAAAGACTCAAGACTCGTTTCTTGGTTGCTTCACCTGTTAGTTATGAACAGGAAATTCATAACATATGGGCAGAAATCATGCCAAATTCTATCATAAACATGGAAAATTGAATTTGAAATTTCCTGATCTGGAAATTGTCAGGAAGTAGCAAAAGTGGGCAGATCAAATTTGCTAGAATGGCGTTTCAAATACCTCATAAACTTTAAGCAACAAGACATTTTCCAGTGATGGTGTTGATTATACTATCATGGAATGGTCGCAGAAAAAATGTTCAACTTTCAGTAGCAACCCTGGTAGATTGTGCCTCCATTCTTAGAAATGAATGTACTCATAAACAATGTAATGTTTCCTTTTCAGGCGGAGGAGCAACTGAAGCTTGTAGAAGAACAACGAAAGATGTTGGAGGAGAAGCAGAGAATGGAAGAAGAGGAAAAGAAACGCTCCAAGAAAGACCAGGAAATCATCCTGAACAAGAAGAATGCTCGTCCAAAGCTCTCGTTTTCCCTAGGAGGAGGCAAATAGTGGCAGCACTAGCATCACAGTCTTTCATCCATCATCCCCACAACTTCTCTGCTTTGTTTTCAATCACACACAAATCAGTTGCCTCCCTTCTTGGTCTGCCTGGTGGAGCGAAGTCAACTGCGTGCACTCAAGTCATCATTGTTGTCATCACCATTTCCCTCATGTCAAGTTCAGTCATATTTTGTTCATGAAGTCAACATTTCAGTCACAGTCCCAGTGCCTGCCCAAGCTCATCGTCTGCGGCCTCATCCTTAGGAGCCAGGTTCAACATCAGTGCTGTAAACATGTGGAAGAGAGGTGCAACTCCATTTTCAAGACGCATGACATTTTTAAGAAAATACACAACATATTGTCTTGGCAAACATTGGATATATCTAGTGTTTCTAGGGCTTTAGTGATAATTTATTGGCACTCCTTGTCTTCAAGATGAAGTCGCTTCTCTCATCCACTGTAATACCAGCTTATTATGTAATATTTTAAATGTGTATCGGAGTCTGTGTTGAACTGATGCTTTTGCACATGACAGCAAGTCACAGTGGTATAATATCAGCCACACACTCCTCTTTACTTTGTCTTACAAGAATAGGGATCTGTCAACTTGCAGATGAATAAGGATTGTAAGATTCTGTTGAAAGCACAGTCAAATCCCCGTGCCTGGGATAAAAACAAAATATAGTTTGTTAATAATCAGCTGAAACCCAAAAAGAGAATGTTGTCTGAGGGGTTCGTATATGCTGAATTATTTTATTATCCTCAGATTCCTCCAGTATATTTTGTGTCTGATTTTTTGGCAGGTCTCTTTCCCTGTAGACATTGTTTTTTCCTTTTTAATTGTAAATTGTAATTACACAAACATGACAAATTTTGTTGTGTTCAGATACCCTTGTGAATGTGTTGAGATTAATTGATGTAGTTTGTAAATAGTGGAATTAATTTGAAATGAGTCGGTTTGAAGAGCAAAACATGATGAATGTTTTTTTTTAACTTCATTTTCCTGAATGTGAAGCAAAACATGTTTGCATGTTTGAAACTCATTTCCTAGTGAACCAGCACTTGAATTATTTTCCCCCAATTTAGGTATATTTTAACACACTTTGTGCGTTTTCCCTCTTAGGATAGAAAATTTCATTTGTCATCTTTTGCTCTGAAACCCACAGGTTTACATGTTATGCTGCTCAAGAGAGAGAGAAAAATCATTATCAGAATTCAACTGTAGACCAAAATTCATGTAAATGTTTTTCCTCTTCCGGTATTTACAATCCTGATTACATGTGGCAGTGGTTTACAGCGGAAGATTCGGATTTTGCATTATATGCTGGTTGCATCGTGCATGTGGTTTTGGTGTTTTGTTTTTTTTTTTTGCTTTACAGTGATCAAGGGAAACTGGCAACTTATACGTTAATCATTTGTGTGCTGCTTGATTCACAAAAGGCCAGTGAGCATTTCACACACTGCAAGTGTTTTTACACCTTGGCTAATGATTTCTTGTGTTTCGTATCAGCATGTTAATGGCTTTTGAAATCTGACCTGTGAATTTTCTAATCTGTTTTGAGCAGTGTAAAAGGCAAGACATTTTCCTGGTGTAAACCCGATGATTATCTAGCTTGATCTGAAATGAAGTAATGAATCCGGATACACTTGAACACATTTATTACAAAATTTGTAGTTAACTCCCAATAATAATAATAATAATGCGGTTTATAAGTCTCGTATCCAGGCTAATGCCCGCTCACGCGACTTTACACTATCATTACCCCAGCAGGTCTGATCACTCTAGGACTTTCTCGGCTCCCTGGGGAGCATACAGTGCCGCTGCCATTTATAGGCGCTGATCACTAGCATTCTGACAATATCTTCCACTGCCTATAGTCAATTGTATTCAGCAGATGTATATTTATTCACAGTATCAATAAGGATGGTTTGATTTACTCAGCTGTCACACTGGGGCTTGCACAGTATTTGGTAATAGTGTTTGTTTGAGACAAGAGGATTTTGTAATGATTGTGTTCAGGTATATTAAAGGATTGGCATGTAAAAAGTGATAAAACCATATTTTACCAAATTTGAGATAACAGTGCTTCTGGTATTTTTACCATCTTTGTTCAAACTTGACTTTGCTCGGTCTTTGACACATCCTATTCTTTTGTGTATAATCTTTTCAAACAGTGATAAATCCAGAGCCTTATGCAGCCAGAATTCAACACACGTGACTGCATCTACATATCACTTTTTCATCTCAATCCCTGATTTGATTTTCATAATGCTTTTTTTTCATCTGCATTGCCTGCATTACAGCTGGTTGGTCAAATTATTTGGGCTTGTTGCTGGTTGGTCAAATTATTTGCGCTTGTTCAGGAGCTTCTCATCACATTTTCAATAGACGGGCATCATTGTTTATAATATCTCGTAATTAGGTCCACAAAACCATTACATTGTTCTACTTTGACATGTGTAGCAGTCTATCATATGGGAAAAGGCTATCGCAAGTAATGAGTTAATGATGAAGAAATATTGACATGTGCTACTTTATTGAAAACAGTTGATAAGTGGAGAAAAGGAGCCCATGTATCTGTTGAATATGTGATGCAACGCATGGTAACACAAAGATTGTTCTCTAAGGTAAGTATAGTCAGTAGTCATTCAAGTGCACAGACTCAGGTCATAGTTACTATTGTTGTCTACTCTATATGCACCCTTTTATCTCTTCTACACTTTATAAATAATGCGCCCACTTGTTATATTGGGATGGACTGGCAGTGTCTGGATTCCCAGGCACAGTGAAGTTCGAGCTAATTTCTTAAAGTTCATATGGTTGTACAGAAATAATACTGTCATAAATCCTTAAATGACTTCTGACAGTATTATTACCGGGTGGCGATATTTAACCTGTGGATTACAACACTGAGCACCCTAGCTAGCCAGGCTTCATTTTACGTGTGACAGACCTCACAGCCAGTCCAGTCCAGATCTGTTTTCACCTGTTTTCTTCTTTGCTGGCTTTTCTGTCCTTAATATTTTCTGCCATTCTCCTCTTCAATGTTTCATAAGTTCTTTTCTGCCATGAGGTTTTTGAAAAAAAAAAAGTTTTGATCTTGTTTATAAAATGAAAGCACCTCTATTTGGGAAGGTATAGTAATGCATGAAAAAATTGTAACATAGTTTTAAACAATCAGTCTTGACCATTTTTTTTTTTTTTTGTCCTTGCTGATCTCGTGACATTAAATCATGTTAATGTATTCCAATCTGCATGATTCTTAGTAGTCCCTGTCAAAATGATCTTGTTTTTAACACCACTTTATTTTAGACACTACTGTCAACTGAAATAGTCTTAAGATAGTGCTTAGAAGTATGGAAGGTAGTGTCCTAATCACTTCATTAGCTAGAATCCCTTAACACTGTGTACCAAGGCTTAGTCCAGTTCAGTACCCTCAGACTCTCGAGGCCTTTCTGAAAATATAGATTAGTAGTTTAGCTCAGTCCAATTTTTGCAGTAGTACTGGTACATTTAGGTAAAGTAAAGTGGAATACAATATTGCCACCACGGTAGGCAGATTGTTAAAATTTCCATGAAAATAAGTGGTGCAGTAACATCTTTCTTATCCACTCATTTATCTCGGCAAAGTGAAAGAGGGATGAGCATGCTTTCGTGTATCTAGAACAGTTCAGATGAATAGGAAACCCCATAATCTACAGCTTTGATTTATGTCCATGAAAGCATTCTTTTTGTTTTTGTTTGAAAAAGACTGATTCAGATTTCTTTCCACTGGTGAAGACAACAGACAAATTCACGGGGAAGTTGTCTGATTCAGTGTTGACAGGTCCTCCCAAGATTTATGTCAGATTTCAGTTAAAGTTGTCGTTTTGAATCACAACCAGGGTGCAATGTCCCATGAGTCCACAAAAAATACATGTGTTGGATATTTTAAAAGGAAGCAAACTTTCAAGCATTAATTTACTGCCAGTTACCAGGTTTCACATACCCTGTTCATGGTGGGACAGTTACCATTGCTTTTTTGCGGTCTGCTGATAAACAACAGTTGTTAATAGCATAATGCCTTTTCCAGATGAACAATAATGTAAAATCATCAATGGAGACTCACAACTTCGCATAAAGGTAACTTTTCCTTCGTTTTCTATTTGTATTTCTGACCCTTGCAAGATGCAAGCATCATAGATTGGAACACTATTTCAGGTCGTTTTATAAAGTTTGTTTCATAAAAATTTTAATGTTATACTTTTAAAATAGTAAAAGTTTTGAGAGTGTTCAGGTCTCTTTGGACTACCACGTACACAGATAAGCACTTGCTGGGATATTGCACCCAAATGATAACGTCAGATTTGTTTCCTTGATTAATAGGTTGTGTATAAATGATGTATAATTCATACTTTTAAGACATGTGCATTTTGTTGGTGTACATGAACAGTCGGTATTTGAGAATGTGAAATTGAATGTTGCAAAATGATCGAATGCTGTGACTAAGTAGTGCTTGTATGTAAATGTATTTGAATATAGGGCATTGTACTCTTAACCCAGATCTTCAGAGGTGTGTCTGACCTTTGAAAGGTGAGTTTATCATATTTCTAGATCTGCCATTTGTTTCTGCAGTGATATATGTAGAGAGGGTAAAAGGAGAATAGCACTTTTTTGTTGGTTTTTCCTTAAACCAAAAGCTATTGAAAGCTGAATAGTAAGCTGTTTTGACCTGCTTAACACTGTGTACCACAGCCTTTTGAAGTTTATTATCCTTTCAGCATCAAAAGACCCTCCTGAAGACAGAAATTTGTGGTATAGCTTGACCACATTTTTGCAGCGCTGGTAAACTAATATAAAATATAACTGAAAGCAAAATTGCAATTGTATTACACAGAGTGTTAAAAAAAATTGTGCAGGAAATGTGTCTTGATATTTCAAATGATAAAAAGAGAAAATGTGTCTTGATATTTCAAATGATAAAAAGAGATCTATATTTTTATGAAGAGTTGTTTCCCTGTGTTCATGAATATTCCGGAAATGGAGTCCCATCTTTAGGTTCCAGGAAGGTAAGTATACATTAGGTTTTTGTGGTGGTTTTGTTTTGTAAATTTTCTGTCGCAAGAATTGCTTGAGAAAATCAGTTGTATGGATTTACATCTTTGCAAAGAAGGCTTGTTTCCCTCTGTCTGGCTTGAAAGGAGGATGCCCGCTCTTGAGAGCAAGACTGGCTTTAGATATCTGGTAAGCTAACTTATAATCACTGGGATCAGATGAAAATAAGTCATCCTGGGTCTGTGATTTCATTGGTCAGGAAACTGCATGTACTTCTTGTTTCCTTAAGGGGGCATCCTCGCTTTCAAAACAGATGTTTGAATTTGACTGTGTGCATAGGCTGTCTTTGCTGGATATTCCAATGACTTGACATGAATGTTACTTAAGGAATTTTTTTTGTAAGCACAGCTTGTCAGCCTCTATTTGATCACTGAGCAGATTTTCTCTTTATCGTTAGCAACTCAGTTTTCTGGATTTTTTTTGAGAACTGATTAATATTGTTGAACACACACAATATCAGAATTTTAATTTGGCAAAGGACCTGAGGTTATGATGCTTTTGATCTGTTTTAAGATTTATATTTAACCTTTGCCTTTTTTTTTAATTTTAAATTGGGAAGACATGAAATGTTCATATGTGCAGTGAAGCTTCTCCTTCACCCCCTCTCCCCCTTCCCCGTTTCGGTTTATTTTGGTCTCAATCAAGTAGGGCTTTCAAGTATTCAGTGCATCAGTTTGTCTTGATTGTGGTAACATATTTGTCAAATATGCAGCTCTTGTCACTTTTGTTTGTTTCTCTACAGTTGTTCCAAAATAAATAACCCATAGTACTGGATACATGTACGTTGTCCTGTTCTTTTATTACCTGCACGTCAATAACAGAAGCAGAGTCAGTAGGACGTCATGATCCATATCCTGAACCACATGAACTGGAAAAACGTATAATATAATATACATATGCTATATTTACTACTCAGTGCCCCTCATTTGCTAACAAAGTTGGACACTTCACAAAAGCTGAATGTCCTGGGGTTTTCTTTAGTGAGTGTTGTAATTAATGAGATGTTTTGATTTTTGATGGCACATAGAAAGATGACAGGTGGATACATCTGAGCAGTCTGAAGCCTCAGGGCATTATAATGTATAGGCACAAATATGAGATCTCACCCATCCTAAACAGGAATGCCACTCTTCAAAGAATTCTCTGAAATCAGAGAATGATGTCTCTCAGATGAGGCTAGCAGACATGAGGCCACAAATTTGCTAATTGGGTATCATATTTTTTAGGAGCTCTTGTTTGTATTAGCTCCAGTCAGGGACATTCTCTCTCTGTGGTATTAAATTATGTTCACATCAGGGATGCCATTCTTCTGTGAATTCTCTAAAATCCAAGAATATCTGTGGCTTCAAGAATACGGTCTGTCTGAGAACCGGTGACAAACGATGAAATCTCAGAAGACAAAAAAAATCCCAGTCGGTAGATTTGTTATAGTCGCATTGCGGATAGATTAGAAAACACATTAGGTCATTTGGTACGGCCGACATATAGCTAGATTAGAATTAGTACTAGTAAAAAAGTCACTTCATGTCTCAGAAAACTGGAGTTTCACAAGTTTTGAACTGTTTTTTTTTTATGGTTTTGAAAATTTACCTGGAGAACACAAACCATACAAGACACAAATTCGGCATTACGTTTTGTAGTCCAATATATACTTTCTTCTTTGGACATAACCTTGTAGATCTAACTCAGGCTGATCGCCCAACTCTGTGTTAGTCTACGGGCAGTATGTGAGTTAAGTTAGTCGAACCTATTAGTTACACCTATGTAAATTTACTGAGACAGTCTGAATCATGATTGAAAGCAAGACATCTAAGCAACATAATCCTTTAGGGGCAACCTAGTACTGTAGTATGAAAGGACTTTCAGTGGGTACTTTCTTTTACCTAAGCCCAGCCCAAGCACATGTTAGAAGAAACATGATTTTGAAGCAGCTTTTTTCTAACCTTTGTGTTTATGATCAGTCAATTTCTAATACTGAGGAAGAACAGATTTTAATGCCTTAATGAGTAGAGTCAAAGTAGGTGGTGAGTTTTATACAAACAGCCTCATCTGCTGCCTGACCCTATGGATGGGATGGGCCTCTGACCTATGTTTGTCCAATAAAAAGAGGCGAATAAAATTAAATAAAAATAAAAACTAGTTGGACTGCCTGCATCGGAATGTAAGAAGGGATGTGTGAGTTTTATCTGCAGTGTCTCCTCCATACATAACGTCAACACATCGTCTGAATTTTTGCAAAGTGACGAAAGAGCGAAATCGTGATTTTTCAAGATAGCAATTTAAAGATTTTTGTTTATTCAAAGGCATTCAGAATATTTCTTGATGGACACTGAATATCTCGAAAACTGTAAATAGCAGCATACAGCTCTTCTTCATGGTTACAGAGGTATGGACACTATGTAGTTTTATGCAAAAAAAACCACAAAAACGAAAACCCCAAAACTGCAGTATTCGTCACTTTGTGAAAATTGTGATAATATAATTATAAGCTTTCATCATGTTTTCAGAGGCGTGCCCTTCAGTTCTCCATTTCCTCACTCACACAGCACACATGAACTGTATCATGATTATAATTATAGTTATAGACAAAATCAGTAAATGTGCTGAAAAGTTTTTTGAATTCTGCAATGATGAATTTTTCTTTTTTTTTTGTTCTTTTTTTTATTTTCTTGAGGGCAAGGGAGGGGGTCCACACTGTTTATTATCTGATCAGTCAAGGGGGCAGCAGGGACTCTGTAGGGAGAAAGGAATGGCAAGCCACTCAAGATGGCTTGGATTTTGAGGAGACGAGGATGACACCTATGAGAGCATACTGTTTGTGCTTCTCTACACCCCTTTACCCTCAGCTCGTCCTCCCCCTCCCCTCAACCACCTAGCTACGCCTACGTTTCCACAGTTCTGACTTCACTGACCTCGATCAGAACGCCGCAACCGAATTGCTGCAGATTTGCATTTTGGCTCCCCACAGACATATTGGCCGACATTGCTCAGATTACATAGGGGTGTTCATGGACAGTGTGGCAGTTTATATAAAACACACGCGACTGTTTGTCCCCAAGTAACGACATCTTCACCGACAATGACAGAGCTTCAGTTCATGTCTTTGGGTGGGAATAATGTATGAGGAAGAGAAAAATAAAGTGTGAAATGGAGGGTTTGTAAAAGAAGAAATGTAATTGTTAAGAGGTAACTGTGCCTAGAGCCGGGCACTTAATATTTCGACGATTTTTGTCGATATTTGTGAAGGGCCTAGTAGATAATAATATTTTTTTTTTGAAAGTAGGCCTCGTATTTATGTTGGTGTTTTTTTTCTTCGTGAGAAGGGAAGATTTGTTTTGCGAAGGCGAATTTTTAGTTCAATCTTTTTTATTAATTCGTCTTTTTCATAGTTCAGTTTAAAGAGAGAGAGAGAGAGAGAGCGAGTGTGTGTGTGTGTGCGTGCATACGTGCTTCTGCAGGAGAAGGGGTTAGGCTGGGAGGATATACTCGTCCAAGAGGTAAAATATGACTCCCTCATCTCAGCTATACAGTATTTTGATGTTTTCCTGGATATACTGAACTAAGAATGTACTTGTATTAATCATGGCATCACATAAGATACGTCCCACAAAAAGTTAACAGACATATTTATTAAATGAACGCTTAACATCAAGATTCCACTGTAGTCAGAAAAACCAAACTTGCTTCTATTCTCTGAACGCCAGAGATTAGAAACTTGGCATTATGGAAGAGGTTGGCTGTGGGCAGGTTTGCAAGAGAGCCTTTAAAACAAATTTAATGTAAAACAAACGAGCAGAAATATGTCGAAACCGGTTCTGTCATTAAACTAGAGTTTAAGACTGTATAGGGTTTGAGCTACAATAGTTACACTAAAAATATACACCAGATTGTGAAAAGTTCTCTGGGTTATATTTTGGTTAGTGCGCACCAGTCACGGTGAGGAAGGGTGCGCACCTAGACTACTAGAGTTGTTTTTTTGGCTAACTCCTGGGACAGGACCGCTCTTGCATTGATACAGTTCATTTAGTCATTGGTTTAGCAACAAGATCGGTCCTATTCCGTGATTGTACCGGTTTTTTTTAAAACTGTGACGTCTTTGCGAAGACCGGAAGAGAGAGCTTGGCAAAAGGCTGCAACCATCCACGGTTTATTAATGGATTTGTTTATGGAGCGTCTTATCAACGGTCTAGTGTTGGAGGAGAATGTGACGAGAATTAATGGTGGTATGAATAGTATGAGGCAGAAATATAAGTAAAGCAAACACCACTCCCAAGTCAGTGCATTATTTTCGTGCTTTTTCGCATTGGTCGCAGCTATCTTGGCTTGCCTAGAGACAAACTTCTTTTGCTACGGACTATCTACAGAATAAAAGGACAACCCCTTTCGTGGAGCAGCAAGGCTCATACAAACACAACCCAGTAACATCTGCGAAATTATGAAGACATCTGAGGAATGTAATTTGAAATACAAAGACCACCACTGACAACAATAATGACAACAAAAGCACGCTGTTTAAAATAAAAATATGTAATACGTATCTATGATGTAATACTATTTAGAGTAGTATGCTTATGTGGTCAATCAACTTACAAAAACGAGATTTCTCACAATCTCCCTACTTTTTAATCTCTATCTCAGTATCTTTCTGTCTGTCTGTCTGTCTGTCTGTCTGTCTGTCTGTCTGTCTGTCTGTCTGTCATTAAATTTGCCTTCTTGCCTATCTGTCTGTCAGCCTGTTTGTCTGTGTTTCAGCCCATCATCCGTTCTCTCCATCTGTGTGTTCGTTTGTTCGACCTCCTGTCCGCCGGCCGGTCATCTTAATGTTTGTGTGTCTGCCTGCCTCCATGCTCGTCTGTCCCCGTTTCTGGGTGCCCTTCATCTCGCCGGTATGCACCCACACACAAGGCCACAGATGTGGGTCATTACTGACTTCATCCTTGGGATATTCGATACAGACATTTGTCATTTTTTTGTTCTTTTGAGTAATCAGCCATAGCCGGAAGGATATTAATTTATCACGTGACGTTTTATCTTTCTTTCCGTGTTTTTGCATCTCTCTTTTCTTCTTTCCCTTTCTCTGACTGTTTCTCTCTCCCTTTCTCTCTCTCTATTTCACTCGTTCCCCCATCCTTCTTTTCTACCATTGTGGGCCCTTGATATTTGCTTGAAATGTGGTTTTTAAATTTTTATTACAAAAACTGAGAGAGAATACTGATCATTAACAGAGGCATGTTAGCATTAGACACATGTGTCGTTTCATCCCCACGGCAGCCGAAGCAGGAAGGATGAGTAATTTGCGTCGATGGGAAGTGCTCATTACTAGACGAATTTTTCATTTCTGATGGCATGTCCCGATTCTCTGCTCATCTCTCATTTTCCGTTTCTTTTCTTCATACCTTTCCTTCTCTCTTTTCTTTTTTCATATCTTTTCTCTACTCTCTGTTTTTCCTCTATCTTTTCTCTCTCTCCTGCCCCCCTCTCTCTCTCTCTTTCTCTCTCTCTCTCTCTCTCTCTGCCTTTCTCAACTTTTCCTTGCTTCCTCTGCCATTCTTTAATCGCCACCTTTTGTCTTTCCTCTATCTGTATAGTGTACTTGTACATATTCAAAAACTGTCACCAATACTGTTTTCTCTTACCTGTCATTTCTCATTTGGTTGTACCAGTCGCATAACATAGACAACAATTCAGAAAAAATTACACACATAAATTACTTTCAAAGCAAGTGTTTTAACAGTGTTGAACACATTATTTTGCAAACAGAATAGATTCGACTACAAGCTTAAGGTATGAAGATGCCAATAGCACCTGGCATAAAAATGTGCAAGTTTAAATAGTCCCTATAAAATCAGAAAATTGGTCATGGAGAGGGGGGAAGGGGTTGGATTTAAATTTCAAAGGCTTAGATAGGTGCAAATATGTGTAGACTCAGAATAGGTGAGGTTTAATCACTCAAGTATAAAATTTGTGGTTGTTGCTAGGTGGGTTAGGTTACCCTGTTTACTGAGTGAAACGGCCTAAAATGTTAGGTTGTCTGCTTCACTGCCTAAGTTCTCAAAAGCCAACTGGTTCAGGTACATTTTTATTTGTGTCAAAATTTGGAGGAAGAACTAAACAACATATTTGGAAAGTATTTTGACACGGCACCCCAGGATAAGTTAATGAGAGGTGTAAAACCTAATACAGCCAACAGTGAAAAATACAATACATCTTCATACCTTTAGGGAGAATGCTCTCACATATCACTCTCAAGTAGCATGACCGGAAGGCTCAAGTATGTTTGTTGGAGCAACTTGGCCGAGTGGTTGCGGCGTTGGATTTAAATCTAGAGGTCGTAAGTTCGATTCCCGACCACAGTCGTGTTGTAAGTGCCTTAGGAAAGCATTCCATCCACATTTTCCTCAGTCCACCAGTCTGTAAAATTGGTACCTGGCCATAGGCATAAAAGATATTGACAGAATGCTAATGGTCAGTGCCTCCAAATAGAAGCCACACTGTATACTCCTCAGGGAGTTGAAAAAGTCCTAAAGTGATCTGGCCTGCCGGGATAGTAATAGTGTGAAGTCGCATGAGCGGGCAATTTGCCTGGATACAAGACTTCTAAAACTCATTATATATATATATATATATATATATATATATATATATATATATATATATATATATATATATATATATATATATATAATGTTTAATATTGTTTTGTGTGGCACCTTTCAGTCTTGTCAGACGATAGCGTGTGTTGTGCTGTGGTCAAGATGACAAAGTTCCATGGTGGTGACGCATGTGACTAGCATTAGCAAGCCCAACGCGTGCGCAGAAAGCGCTGAGTACAGGTCAGAGTAGTTTGGTCGCTGGCATTGTCCTGTCTATATTATGTATAAAAACGCGAGTTATTTGACTGTCATTTGTGACTGTTATTCGTGAGGGCCTCTGACTTAGGTCTGTCCAATGAACAGTAGGGAATAAAAGCCTTTAAAAAAATACTCCCATCAAAGATATATTTGCTGTTTTCATGTTGGCTATTTCGAAATCACTCTGGTGAAAGTTCGTTGTTTCAGAGTACTCCATTTAACTGATGAATAAACTTCCTGAATTTTCTCTCCTTTTTTTCTGTTAATTTTTCTTCTTTTCTTGTCTTCCCTCTTTCCTTTTCTCCCCCTCTCCTCTCCCTTTTGTCCGGCTGAAATCCGTCACTGTTTCTTAGTACAGACTCTCGTCCAGTAATGACCTCCTTCACAAAGATATCGCCCCAAGCACTCAAGACCTCTTCGGAACATCTGTTTGACAAGACCATCGGCTGACCACTAGATTGGTATTGGGGCCTTTCTACTCACACAGACAAGATGAGCACGGGCAAACATGTACGCAAAGATGCACTCACTCATGCATCCACATACGTAAACACACACACCACACAAACAAACACACACACGAACGAGCACACACACGCGCGTGCGTACACACACACACACACACACACACAAACACACACACACACACGTATTTGCTCTCGCACCCATTTCACATAATTGCGACAGACAGACAGACAGACAGACAGACAGACAGACAGACAAACATGCCTCTTCCTTGCTTTACCTTCTCTGTCGTATCTACATTCTGTCATTAATCGTCATTATTCTCATACCTGGTTAAATTTGAATACCTGCTAGTGCTACTTGAGTGTCAGGGAATGAAAGACTTTGATGATACTATCTCCCTTAATAGCAATATACATGTATTATATTATAACCAGGTTCCATATTATTCTCTCCTAATAGCAATATATTCGATTATAATAAAGTGTCATGTTCTGAAGTGCTTCCGAAAATGGAACCTTGTCATACGAATATATATTAGAATGCCTTAAACTAACCCTTGATAATGTTGAAATGCGAATACAGTACCTGAAGATCTAATATGGATGCTGATTTATACTTTTATCATGTGGTGTCGACTGCTTCATGACTGTTCCTCTTTTCAAATCCAACGCGATCATAGATATATTTTCCTAAGTTGTGTTTTTTTTTCCGAATATAATGTTATTATGGTGTATTAGAGCATCGATTACGCGATTACGATTTTTCGTTCCCGAATCCGCAACATCCGATTTATGAGAGTAGGGAGTTTAGTCTACTTCACATAAAAATTCGTTCGAATTTCGTCTGCTGAAAACGGGAAGACTATGGTGTGCAAGTATGGTACACCTTCCTTTGAACAGAAGGTAGAAGATTGCAACCCAACGTGCAAAATGGTGCAACATTCCTGTTCCCTGTTTCCTGAATGAAAATTGAAACCTTACTGGTTTCCCTTTCTTTGAGACTGGTGCTTTGAACGCGTCATAGATCCACAGCTGCGAGAAAAGTCTAGATTTACATCATTTTACTTATGCCTAACTACTGCTACAAGCCATTTTTTGGTCACAGAATTACCGATGGCAGCTTCACTTTCACAAAAGACAAGGAGCTACGGTACCGACGATTGCCCCAAAACAACTCATGGACGCTAGCGCCCCCGTCACACTAATTCCCTTACCGTCATTGTCCCTCATTAGCACAAAGAAAGCTAACTGATGATGTCTGCCTGCCTGCCTGCTAATTCGTCAGGGTGTAAAATAAACAAGCCACTTTTAAAGCAGTCCATAAATCGTGCTTGATATTAGTCAACGCCAGCAGAGCTCAATTCCGGTCTAAGCTAAATGGTGGTTTGATTGCGTCATCAAATCTTGCTTTCGAAAATGAAAAATGCAGCAGCCACTTAAAGCCATTGACGTAAAAGGCCACGACAGTCAGTCAATATGGTCTCAGTAGAGCAAGAGAAGACCTTTTGATGGTAAAGGGTTCTATAAATAGATATTGACTCAAACTTGCTATAAATATCGTTTAAATTGCAATTTATAGTCTGTGGGGACTTTTAACACCAACTTTTCTCTATTACAAGCCTTTAGAACTTAATGGCAACATAAACTTCATCCCTCTATTCCTCAAAACACAGCAAATGTGATGGCTCACTGAGTCACTCTTGCTCTATAGTGACCATATAAATGTAGAAAGTGGAAGTATTGATTGTTGGAGCGGTGGCATGCAATGGCTGAATGAACGTGCATGTATTATAACTTCGACTGGTTTGTTGTGTCTGTAATATACTTTAATTTTCTGTCATGCGTTAAAATCTCTAACTATCAGACTTCTTAATTGATTTCCTTCCTTTTTTGCGTTCTCCCCCGAGTTATATTCTCCTTGGTATTCACTGTGTGCATCTTCCTTACACTGTTCATCTTCCCACACTTTTCTGTGTTGCTTTCATCCCATCTTACCCCCTCTATTATGTTTCCTTCTCTCTATTCCATGCTTTTATTCATCCATAGCTTTCTCACTCCCTCCCTGTCTGTCCGTCATTTTCTCTCATATAAAAATATCGACTTTTCCTTCGTTTCTGTGCATCTCCATCATTTTCATTCCTTTCTCTCTCTCTCTCTCTTTCTCTCTCTCCCCTTCAGATTTTGTCTTCCATGGTATTCTATCATTTCTATCAAAAGTCTATGTGCCATTCCTTCCTTCTTTCTTCTACTCTGTCATGCTTTTTTCTGTTCTCTCTCTCTCTCTCTTTCTGTGTGTTCCTCCTACTCTCTCTTCTTCATCTTTGTTCCTTGCACTTGTTTCCCTTTTCAGCCGCTGGTAGTTTCAGCTTGTGTATGGTAGGTTCTCACGCACGAGTATTGTTAAGGGAGATAACCTATTATCATGGGAGACGACTTATTTAATGAATGAAAGGCACAGATGATGGAATTTGGCATGCCTTCCATTGTCACCACACTCCTCCCTATACTCACTGCAATCCACTCTATTGTCGACTCAGCGCTATCTCCTATTCATTACTACACCAGAGGCGGCGGCGGACCTGGATGTCGAATGGAGGTATAGTCCAGGTTTCCAGGAGGGCTCGAAGACTCCCCAACCCTACCTCCTTTCTAATATCTTTGGACACGTATACATGGCGCTATGTTGTCCTGGTGAATTTTTCCGGAGTGGTGACCAGTTTGAGAGATAAAAATTACGACCAACAACATGTAAATGAATTAATTATTTACCCCCTAAACAAATTAAAATACACATTAACGAAAAATAATGGGGGGGGNNNGGGGGGGGGAGGGAGGGAAGCGGCTGATTATTTTATTTAAGTTCAGTTTTCATATGAGTTTACCGTTTACCCTGTTACAAGTTCAGTTTTCATAGGAGTACATACTACTTCATGTTCAATTTTCATAGAGGTACATAATCATTATTACAAGTTCAATTTTCATTGGAGTTTATACTGTTACATTAGATCTAGTCCATAACGTAATTACTAATTGTGAAAGGAGAATAACAGACTGTCATTTCAAAATAGTTTTATAAATTCCTAGCACAAGA
>JAWQUT010000687.1:100398-117115 GCA_033807755.1 Ellobium chinense
AAGCATTCCGTAGATTCCCTGCAAACCTGTGAAGTTTTATACCCTTTTCTCCAGGAGTGGAGATGCCAATAGCACCAGGCATAAAAATATAATATGCATTTTAAATAGTCCCTATAAAATCAGAAAACTGGCCATGGAGAAGCGGGAAAGGGGTTAGATTTTATTTTCAAAGGCTTAGAATAGATAGGTGCAAATACATTTGTAAACTCAGAAAAGGTGAGGTTTAGCCACTCAAGTATAAACTTTGTGAGTGTTGCTAGGTGGGTAAGGTTATCCTGTTTACTGTGCGAAAAGGCCTAAAATACTAAGTAGCCTGCTTCACTAAGTTCTTAAAATCTAATTGGTGTAGGGGCATTTTTTCTTTCTGTTAAAATTTGGAGGAAAAGCTAAGCAAAATGTTTAGAAAGTATTTGGGCTTGGGACCCTGGATAAATTAATGAGAGATGTAAAACCTTATATAGCCAACAGTTAAAAAAACATTGGCATCTTCATACTTCCTCACCATCTCCACACACCCTCCCCCCCTCCCAAATCCTGGCTGCTTGCTTCTCTGTTTCGCCCTTGTCCAAACTGTCAAGCCTGGAAGTCTATATTGGGCACTGTTAGAGCTCTGCTCACGTTTTTCATTAGCTGGTAGTGGTAGTCACTGTCATCCTCCGGGGCTTATATCTGTATATAGTGGTGGACGCATCCTAACTAACTGTAATCCCAGCCCGTCTCCTGTCTGGCTTTCGCTGTCTCCCGTCTATCTCTATCTACGACTGGCGAATCAATGATACATAAGGAAGAAGGGAAGCATTAAAGAGTTTTGACACGCGACTGATAGAAAGAATAAACGCGAATAAGAAAGAAAAGTAGGGCAAAACAAAGCCAAAAAAAAACCAAAAACAAAGAGGTCTCAGTGGATACATCCCTCCTTTTTCTACGGTCATACTTTTATCCGCCCTTGTGTGCTTTTCTGTCTATGACAGAATAGGAAATGAGCTAATAGAGATGGTGACTAGAAAAAAAAACAACAACCACCACACCCACTCCATTCCCAAATATACCAAATCAAGACAGTGTGCGACTCAAAACCTGTGTTATAAAAATATTTGAAACTTCAGTGCTTTTTGTGGTGTTGTTGGAAGAAGACTTTTGTAAAGGTGGGAGAGAGAGGTGGGGGAGGAGGCGCTCTCAACATAAATCAAAATCAAATTTATACTGACGTACAGACACTATGACAAAACTTTCGTTTCAGGGAAGGAGACAGAGAATTCAAAGAGAATTAGTCTATATTACCATAATGGTTATTTGTAGGATGCAAGTGTGGATATTCTTTAGTTTCTTATCCTTATAATAATAATTTTAAAAACCTTGACATTGTCATGTTCCTATATTATGCATATTCCTTTTAAAAGATCTGCCAGCAGATAAAAGTGATTGGCATTGAACAATAACATTGTTGGGTGAGTGAAAGTGAAGACACGTACAGGGAAACCCTCTTACTGAGTACTCATCATGTTTTTCTATTGCATTGTGTGTGTAGATATATATGTGTGTGTGTGTATGTGTGTGTGTGTGTGTGTGTGTGTGTGTGTGTGTGTGTGTGTGTGCGCGCGTGTGTGCGCGGCTTTTCTCGAAATTGAAAGCTTGAGATGGACCAGAATGTTAGCAAAGTTTATGCAGCCGACAACGATGAGACCATCAATATGTAGAAATCTCAAGGGAAGGACTGTGCTATTAAATTAATAATTATCTGGCAGCAAAGAGAATGGCCCTGTTGCACTACACACTCAGCCCTCGGCGTGAGGAGATAGAATGAGAAATCTTCAGAGGGTTGGGAGGGAGTGGGAAGGAAAGGACAGAGATCTATATAATCACATAACCACTTACTGGCATTTGAAAAAAATCGAACCGAAGCATGGCTCTAGTGATAAGATACGAGGGCTACGTCATTTATGTCTTGTTCAATCTCAGGCCCATTCTCATTTCTCGCTCTTTGAGAGCCTAACACCTTTCATATCCAATCACTGCTCTTGATTTAATTGGACAGATAAAGAAAAGAACTTACTGCCCTTTCAGCAACAAATGAAGTGACCCAGGCTACAACTGAGAGAATGGGGAGGTCAAAGGATTCTATTTCTATTATAACCAGAGTTTCAGAGATTCACCCCCATGCATTGCGATGAATGGAACATAAATAATAGTAAAACAGGTTACGACATTATTTAAAACAGGTTCTGGAACAAACTTTCGTCAGATTAATATTTTCACAGATTAGAGTGTAAGATTCATATTTTTACAAATAAAATATATATTTTAATTGAAGAGCATTTTCCCAAAACTCTGTATGTGACCTCTGAATGTTTCGAAGATAAAGGAAAATAACATGAAGTTAATTGCTCTTCACACATGTAAATCTATTTTTATTAACTTTTAAATGACTTAAAATGTCAAGGAATGCATACTTCAAGCTAAAACTGGTTTTGAATGAATTAACACAGAAATGCATCTCTGAATACACTTTTAACTAATTTTTGAATGAAAGTGCGTTTACTGAGTTTGGGAAGACGCTCTTCAAATTCGAAATCACAGAAAACTATGATTATTGTGCCATTAAGTAGAGAATTTGACCGCTTTACATTAAAGAAAGTTTTAAAACCGCACGATCAACAACCAACATCTACAAAAAAAAAAATCATCAGTGAAATTCTGGCAGCCGAGTGTAAAATAACAGATGCACTGTGTTGCCAGGTTGGCCAATTCATAGCCAAACGGGTTTACAGTTTTATTTCCAAATTAATTCTCCCTACTATTCATTAGATCAACGACAGTGATTACCTTATCAAAGAGACCAGTGTTCGCCTCGGGAAATGTTATGTTTAATTCATGAACATGGGAAGAGTAAAACTCAGCAGTTCTATGGAAAGCGTGAATATTGTACAAGTTGCTTTAAGTGGTTATCGCTGCTTAGGAGGAGGGAGGAGGGGGAGGGGGAGAGGGAAAGGAAGAGTGAGTGCGAGAATGAACTTCAGTACTTGCTGTGACATCCTCACAGTTGACAAATATAGCTCAGAAAAGGGCATAGTCTATATCAACAATTCAGAACAGTAGCCTACTTTTTCTTCTCTAAAATGTAGGCCCTATCAAAAACATCAAAACGTTATAGCAATTGATGGCACTTCTTCTTCTTCTTTTTTTTTTGGTTCCTGGCTTTTCCTTCTTCTTCTTCTTTTTTTTTTTGGTTCCTGGCTTTTCCTTCTTCTTCCTCTTCTTCCTTCTCCTTCTCTTCTTCCTCTTCATCGTCATCATCATCATCATCATCTTCTTCTTCATTAGTTTGTGTGTTCCCTCCTTAATAAAATAGCCCCAGACGTTTAGTCCATAGACCAGTGAAGGTTGTTGTCGAAGAATGGTTCTTCTTACGGCCCCAGAGGTTTTTCTTCCAGTTGAGTTTTCCCCCTTGTGGGTATAGCAGCTAGGGGGCAGGTTTTTGGCACATGTTAGAAGGACAAATCACTCATTTTGTACAACCCATCAATCCGCTAATAGGCTAAATAAAATCCCCCTTTTTTGGGACCCAGCCAGCCAGTGTCAGGGTGTAGAAATATGTAAAAACGACCTGTGATCTAAATATAGTTCCAGTTTTAAAGTTTCATCATCATCATCATCATTATGCTGTTACTCTAGGATACGAGTTCATCCACCACCACTACACCACTACTATCAGCACCACCACCACCAAAATGTCCGCCATTGCTTGACAAGGACACGCTAATGGAGCAAGAACACTGGAACATATTTCCCTCCTTCCTTCTCCTTATATCTTCCTTTCCCCAATTCGCCCCCCCCCCCACACACACACCACCCGCATCCCAAATCACCTAATTTCCACCTCGCAACGACAACACTGTTTGACGTTTGATACACACGTAAGCTCGCACGCACTCAGCCACTAAATCATCTTCCAATTATCAAGGGATCGCCCCTGAATAATAGATGTCTCCAGCACGTTCAGTGTCAGGGGCGGATTTAGACTGATGATAGTGTTATAAAGAGTGAGAGATGTGAAAATAATGATGACTGGTACCTTGTTACTGTGCAATAATAACGCTTTGGTGAACAGTAATTTTTTTTTCTCTACAGAGCGCTTCATCTCATGACAATAATATCCATTAAATGATAATTCACTTGTATGCCCGTGGGCAACATGTTCAGATAACAGAACACTGCATCTTCTACATAAAAGCAACTGGCTAATTGCAACTCCCTTTAAAAGGAACACACACCAATTCAGAGCAATAGCGATTAAACGGAGCGTTATTTTGGTTTCTGTGCTCCTCAGAGACTTCATGTCGCCCGTGCCATTGCTGTGAACAGTTTGAAAGGTTGCGTTTGTTTGGCTCCTACAATTTGACAAAATGGGAAGCCACACCCCTGCCTCAGCAAATGACGCATCGGTCTCTAAACAAGCCAAGATGGTTGCCACTTATGCGGAAGAGACAGAAAACAATGCACTGACTTGCGAATGGTGTTTGCTATACTCATACCTTTGCCTCATTCACTAGCCTGCGTACCATCGTTGGTTCTTGCCACATCCTCCCCCCAACACAAAGCTGTTGGTAAGATGTTCCACTAGCAAATTTGAAACCGTATATGGTTATCACTATGTTGACGAGCTTTTTTCTTCCAGTTTGGAGAAAATATGACACAACTCTAACAAACCTTTAGTAGATGTACAGCCTTCCTCGCCGTGATTGGTGCGTATCAACCAAAAAACGTGCCTGTTGCTAAGGAACACCCACAGAACACAAGGAAAGCCCTTTTTGCGACGCCGCAAGATCCAAACAAACATAGCCCTGGTGCGTCCACCATTTTGTCGGATGAATACTGCGAAGAAAACACACTGATGACATCGTTTTGTCAAAACAGTAGGCGGTAAAACATTCTCTAGAGGATTCCATGATGCTGCCAGTTTATAGTTCACTCTACACTATGGAGCTCTGTTAACACAATCACTGTTTAACACAAACCTCTGCTTGGCACACTCCCATTCAACGGGTCCAACTACAGTGGAGCATAGTTAATACGGACACGCTTAGGACGTAAACTCGGATATTGAGTACTGTATTTTTTGGTCCCGATTTTTTCTTCTCTAAGGATACGTGTATGGTTATGACATAGTTTTCCTAATAAATACACTTGTGGTCGGTCCCAAGGTAAATGTATTATCCGAGCTCCACTATATTTTGTTTCATTTAATTAGGAAGCATTCTGAACATCACAAACCTTCAGATAAAATACCCTTAATAACTTTGTCCGAAGAGTGTGTTATCAATGTTCTATTATTTATAAAAGATTTCACACAGAGAAATGATGCAGAAATATTTGAGAATTTTATGGACAGCAGGGGAGCGAATCGCTAACGTACAGTCAATTCCGCTTAAATGCAACGCTTTCAAAGTACAGGAAAAATGTGATTAAAAAGAGTCTCGATTACCCAGTGACATTATTGACTGGAAAATACTGAGATTGGAAAGGATCGATTGTCGCAACTTTAAGAGTGACGTCAACCACGTCAAAGAATAGCACGTTAACACAATTATTTTTTGGAAGTACGCCGCAACGGAAAATTTCCGTGCGTTTTGTTGACTTAAACCTCTGTTTGGATTTGGTACCCAACCTCATCACTTCAAACTTCAGCTCATCTTCCTACCTCTCTCCATGGATCGGTATCCAAATCCGCCCATGGCTCCAAATCTCTCGCAGAGCAGTCTATTCTCTGCCTCCCCGCCTATCTCTCTACGGTTTGCAAATAAAGTTGTAAGTCCCACAAAGCACTCCAAAGGACATACAGTCTTGCTCGAATACAACATGATCTACAGCTTTAATGGACCCATCATCCCACTGGACCAGAGCCAGCGTAACTCATCAAATGGAAATCGTTGCCTCCCTTCGCTTTCATTAATTATTCAGGGGAGGTCAATCTCTCTCGAGTCTCGGACAGAAATCAGAGATGGATTCCAGATTTGTATCTGTTGGGGAACGCTTGATGAATGAATGAATGAATGAATGAATGAATGAATGAATGAATGAATGAATGAATGAAGCAGCATATGGAAAGGAATGACGATTAAAAAGTAATCTGAATAAGGTAGCTTGCACTATCTCCGACAGGAATCAGTCGTCTATTCCCATAGCCCTACGTTCCCACAAGTACCTATGTTTCACAACCCTATGTTCCTATAACCATATATTCCCATAGCCGCGTATCCCAACAGCCATATTTCCCGTCAGGTCTGCATTCTTCATTTTCCTGCTTAGGTACTTTTTTTTTCGAATTAAGCAATGAAGAAGAGTGAAAAAATACTCCTAACAGAGGTGATAAGAGAGATGAGAGGTTTGTAAAATTAATCACGTGCGAAGCTTAACACTGTAAACGTAGCTGTGATAAATACCAACCAAATAACGTGCCTGTTTCTAAGGACCACCCACATTGTTGAACAGCGTGGCCAAATGGTTACGGCGTTGGACTCAAGATCTAAAGGTCCTGAGTTCGATTCCCGACCACGGTCATGTTGTAAGTGCCTTGGGAAAGCATTTCATTCATATTTTCCTCAGTCCACCCGTCTGTAAAATGGGTACCTGGCTATAGGCAGTAGAAGATATTGTCAGAATGCTAGTGATCAGCGCCTATAAATGGCAGCGGCACTGTATGTTCCCCAGGGAGTCGAGAAAGTCCTAGAGTGATCAGGCCTGCTGGGGTAATAACAGTGTGAAATCGCATGAGCGGGAATTAGCCTGGATATGAGACTTATAAGCCGCATTATTATTATTATTAAATAAAATAGAAAATTCTTGTGTAATGCATGCAGTTTTGTTTCATGATATTTAAAAAAAACAAAAGAAAACAACAACCTTTAACCAATCATTTACCTTTAATATCGTCATAGAAAAGCTATTATCCACAGTCGTTGAATTTATCGAAGAGACCGCAAAAATTTGAAAAGTCCGACGGTTTCATATGCGTGCTCATGATTGTTTATCATGGAATTTTCGATAGTCTGCCAGCCAAATCCGAAAAGTCGTCTCTAAAACAAAACGACGGCATCGGAATGTTAGAAGCAAGCATCTTACATGGATCGAAAGCGCAGAATGAGTAGAATCCGATGCACCCGGATGCCCTCTTCAAATATGGATAATAAAGCTGTAATCAGCGTTTAAAGTTTGGAATTTTACGTAACTTTAGCCCGATGCAAATGGTATTCCATACTTTCTGCGTTACACAATAGGAGTCTTCGGGAAGCTGCAGAGCGCATCGCGGTACCTGTCAGCGAAGCAAATTTATTGTCTTTTTTGGCCATTTGACCCCGGCGATACTCTTTAACGTGGGGAAAGGCAGGGTAAATGTTATCAGAAGAGGTGGGACCGGGTAATTGGTGTGATAATTGATGTACTCATGACTGTATAACACCTCTATTCTTCGCTGTTTCATTCCTTGTAATAAGAATTCGCATTTCATTTTCTTGCCCTAAACTACAATTTATTTTTTTTTTTTGTGCTAATTTCTACGGGCCTATAGGAATTATCTACGGACCTATTATAGGAGACTATAGGCCTTCCCGAAAATTACTTTGATGAGAATATATTTCATCAATTGTTAGATCTAGTGGTTTTTCATACACTGTTATAAGAAACTGTTCACTACTGTGAACGCTATATCCATATAGGGGAAAAAAGGAGGAAAACAAAGGGGGAGAGAGAAAACCACAGATACTGCCAACCGCGACCACACTATAATTTACTATATAATAAAGACACAAATTTATTTTTTCCGGGTTGGGGTGGTGGAGGGTGAAAAAAATTAGGGTTGTGATCGGCTATTCAATGCGGTTAACAATACCTCTCGTAAACTGACAACTTTCTACAACTAGATGGCACCCAGAGGAAAAAAAGTATGGAATGCCAAAGTGTGCATTTTTGGTCTCTTTGCGACCTCATACCTCATGTCACTGAAACGTAACAAAACGGGGTTTACAAATTATTTTTACCATTTATGTGTGTGTTGTTGACAATTACAACAGGGAACTGATAATAGACTGATTTCCAGTGTACGAGACAACTTGGGAACTTCAAATAACATTATAAATTACTTTAAGATTATTAATAGTATCAGTAATGATAATGATAAATCAGGTGAAACAGACGTCATTATGTGATTAAACTGTGGGTTTGTAGCAGTCTCTTCCACTGAATGTTGGATTAACCTCTATCAAAATGTCGCTGCAATTTTGAATGAGAAAGACAACATCCCACAGAAAAATCCTACAACATCCCACAGAAAAATCCTACAAAATCATCATGTCTTCTGTACTGTTAATAATACTGTCATCCCGTAAGGTGCATCGTGCTGGTTTTTGCCTGCGTCAAAGGTACATTTCGTGGCTACAAAACCTTTCATCCAAGGAATAGTTCAAGGCTGGACTGGACTACAAAAGCAAGATTTGTTCAGTGTCGTTTCTCAGTTCATGTTTTTCCAGGTGAAAAGAGAAAATACATAACTGCACATTCAATGAAAATACCTGTGGACGAACAACATATCACCCAAAAGAGAACTTTCATTTCGCCAGGAAAGCTCTGAAGAAAAAGACAAACCTAAACAATATCGATTCATGCAGATCCCTGCCAGTTATGGAATATGCTAACAGGTTAATTTTACACAGTCATTATTATTTCTTTTTTAAAGGTCTCTTCAGTATGTGGTAACGACTACATCGAGGCTGAAGAGACAAGCGAATGAAACAGAACACATTCCTTTACTATAGGTATATCATGCCAAACGCTTAAGAAAACCAAATCCGGACATGATGTGAAAGTCTTGTTGGATTCTTCAGTGTCCATTAAGTGGGAATGGACTAGACGTCAGGATCAGATACCATAATGTAGGATCCCTTTGCGCTTTGTGCGATTATGGTGCGACAAACTGGACAAATCAAATTCAGAGAAGACTTGCTATTGATGGGAAACACATGTTTCATGATGTGCAAATAGTGCAATATTATAGACAAACAACACTAGCCATGTCAACACTCAACAGTTAGCATTCCAACATAAACAAAATATTGTACATTGCAAGACTTTGAGCACTTTCAAACTTCACTCAGTCACCTATTCGAAGAGGCAAAAGAGTGAGGTCACATTGCCCTTATGAAACTAACTCCTAAGAAATCATAAACTTAATAGGAAAGTGACAGTCCTAGACAGAGGAGGGAAATACTCTGCTTGGCTAGCTTCGAGGCTGCACGACCGGGTCAATGGAAAGCTTCAACACGTGGTCAACAAAAAAAAAAATAGCAGAACTGCTTCCAAATCCTACGCCAATCCCGATACCTATGACAAGATGACAACTATTATTGACCGGTTACAACCTTTATACATTTCCAAAGGAGAAAAGTATTTATGGGGGGTCCAGAACAATACGCCAGATACCAGGCATTGAAGAGTCCAGCTCGAAGTCTGTTAGAGTGTTTTTTGTCATGGAGAATACACAGCTACCGGGTATCTCTGAAAATGGAAGTACAATAGTTACTAAAGGTACTAGATTTCGTGACCTGAAGCATACAGTGATAGAGACCAGGTCTAAGAAGGAAACAAGCCCAATATCTTACCACGGCAGACGGGCACGGTGATTGAAACTCAAACCAAAAATAACGGTCCCTCAAGTCGATCTTGAGGTTTTGCGTATAAACACCCATAAGGCGCTGTGTAATGACGATGTTGGAATACTATTTCAAAAAATAAGTTGAACTGAGGATAAACTTTAATCTTGACAAGTAACAAAGAGACTAAAACAAAATAAAGGGATATCACCGGGACATCGATTCACTGTGACATTTTTCTATTTAGACTTAGACTCACAACAGGCGTTTCACCTCCCAAACAAACCTTGGATATCTACCAAAATATATGGAAAAGCCACTTAAAAGAAAATATTTCCCTACATGCGCTATATGAAAAATAAATTTACATACCAACTTCACGCATCGATTTAAACTCTTGAGGGAAAGTACATGTACACTCCAGACGAGTGTAAAACAATGAAGGCACTATAATGTCTTCTATGTTTTTGATCTTTCGACATTTCACCTTAATTGAGTCATAAAAAGTGAATATCGACCCATTAAATAATTTTCCAACGCACAAGTAAGTTTACAGCGCATTTTCACCTCCCCACCTAACCTTACCACGATTTCTGAAAAAAGCGACGTAAAAGAAAATATTTTCCTATATAAGCTATATAAAAAATGATCTTATAACAGCCATTTCACTCACAGGTTCAAGATATTGACCAAGAGTAACTCTGTATTCCTGAAGAGCATAAAAAATTGAAACAAATAAATTAATATTGTGATTTTTGACCTTTTGACCTTGACCTTGAGTCGTGACCTTGAAATTGAAAAGTGAACATCGACTCATCAAGTCATTTTCCAATGCATGTATAGGTTTACAGCGCATTTTTACCTCCTGATCTAATCTTACCACGATTTCTCAAAAAGCCATGTAAAAGAAAATATTTTCCTATATAAGCTATATAAAATATGATCTTATAACACCCATTTTACTCTCAAATTTAAGGTTCTGACCAAATGTAACGCTGTATTCCTGAAGAGCATGAAAAATTGAAACACAAGGGTGAACACTGTGATTTTTGACCTTTTGACCTTTGACCTTGAACTGTGACCTTGAAACTTAAAATGGACAAGGGCATCCGGGTAAATCTGAATCAGCACACCATAGACTATCGATTCACGTCGTTAGATTGCTTCTAACAGAGTGATGCCGTCCTTTTGTTATAAACCGATCTTGGCTGGTAGACTACGAGTGTTTTTTTAACAACCATGTGTTACTGAAATATGAATGATGTACATATCCTTACAGGAGCCTAACTTGTGGCTTGCACAAAGTTAGGCGTTTTATCCAGTTGAAAATGCAGCAGTCAGTCCAAGCAGAAATATGACAAAATATGCCAACATCAGTCTTTGATCCAAACAGAAGAATGTAAGAGATGTATACATGAATGATGGAATCTACCTAACACAACAGGAGCTTTGTGTAAAATTTGGCGATGATTCGTAAATTCACAAATAAGACACTTGTCGTAAAAAATAAGCAAGAAAGGTCTGTTTGCAATCTGGGCCACAGTGATAATGGATGTAATTATTGGCAAACAAGCACACTTTCAAAGAGCGAAATTTACGCAACAGCAGATGAAAAACAAGCTAAGGGCTGGAGGGTCATCACATGATATAATCATGAAAACAATGATAATCTGATGCGAAAAGTACACCATTTTCACCGGAAAAAGAATACACTGCCACACATTATATGTAACATAGTTATGTTGTATACCTTTATCAAAATTATTCTCTTATGTTTAGAAAGAAAGTCACGTGATTTTTTTTTAAAGCGTTGCGTCTCAAATCATAGATCTTGGAACTACTTCATAATATGAACGAAACAAATAAAAAATAACGAATGATCAACATCTCACCACGATGCCACACCCACGTCGCATGAGTTCATTACGTGCCATTTGCTTGATTACTGATTATGACTGACACGCCTGGCAAGTTGGAAGATGAGCTATTATTAAACATACTATCCCACGAAAAAATTGAAATATCAAATATTTGTTATCGTTACTTGATTGTGTTGTCAACAAGGCGACCATTTGTTATATACTTTATAAGGTTTACTTTAGCGATAATGTTTGATAAAATATGATGTCTTTTCTCTTACCTCCGTGAATATGTACAGTTTTATTTGCAAATGCGATGATTGTAGTTCTAATATACAAACAAGCTTGACGCATGCGTCCGTCCTGCCGACGAAATGTATGTTTACAGAAACTCTAATGTTCTATAATGTATAACAAAAACTCAGTTGCTCTAGATTAGCAGTAAAGCATTGACTGGCTTTGTATAATTGGGCAATCACAATCGAAATGGGTATAGATTACCAGTTAGTCGTGATTAGACTCACTCCGGCAATATTTGCGAACGATGCTGTTTTTGTTAGCTAAGTTATCTGGGAAGCTACTTGTTTTTGCTTATGGCATTTCTTTGACTGGCTATAAAAGGATGTATCAGGGATAATCAACCGAGTATCAGGTGCGGCCTTAAAACTTAGTGGCTGGTAACTTCAGTTTGGCAAAAGGTGGCATGACAATCAGAAATAGGGTAGACTAGTCTAGTTTAAGTTAATAAAGAGGACAAAGAAAAAAAAAACATGCTTTATGTAGTAGATAATACTTCTCACGTTCAATGCATCAGTGAAAGACGGGAATTGCAGACAGCCGGGCAAAGAAAGCAGAGAGAGAAAGAGAGATAGAGAGAGAGAGAGAGAGAGAGAGAGAGAGAGAGAGAGAGAGTTACTTTCTATCTATGTGACTTTATATTTTTATCTATATATTTACTAGTTTGCTGGAAGTGGATTCCTGATAGAGATTTCCCACAGAATTTGGAGAAATCACTCTTCTATACTCTTTCATTGCAATGAATACCTCAGGCAGCACTGACCACATAAGTGAAACTGGCACAGTATCTCAGGCCGAACTGAATACATACGGGGTCGTCTTATCCGTTGTGTCCAGCCTAGTCTGCTCTTTTGGGGTCATCGCCAACATCATCAACATCATCGTCTTCCTCAAGCAAGGCGTCACTGATACGGTCACTACAACACTTTTAGCGTTGTCCGTCAGCGATCTTGGGGCTGTGGCGTTCTACTTTGGCGTCGGTATGTGTTTCAGCCCGCTGGTCGTCACGTCTCAAACAGTCAACACCTCGCATTTGTCTTACATGTTTGGCTGGTCGCACATCACCTTCTCACGCATCTCCTGTGGTCTGACTGTCTTCATATCCTTCGAGAGATGCCTATGCATCGCCTTACCACTGAAAGTGAAAAGTATCATCACCATGAGAAGAACAGTGATCATTCTCGTGGTCATCACCTTAATCATGGTGACCAGCGTGGCTCCTGTCTTCTACTCCAGCAGGATGGCCTGGGTGTTCTTTCCCGAAACTAACAGAACTGTTCTGAGCCTGGTCTTTACCCCTGACAGAGATCTGGTGGACGCCATCTCCTTTGGTGTCAACACAGTAGTGCTGGTTCCAGGCACGCTCATTATGATGGTTATACTCACCGTAATCTTAGTTGTCCAGCTGAACAGAAAAGCCAAGTGGCGAGACTCTGTTGCCTCTGCAGGAAAAACCACGACCACAATATCCGAAGTCGATAATGCCAACGATGCTGGATCAAAGCCCAAAGCCAAAAGTGGGTCCATGTCAAACAAGGACCGAAAAGTTGTCAAAATGGTGGTGATCATTTCGTCCATCGCTGTAGCGTGTTACATTCCTAACTTGGCCAACACCATTGTCGCGCTTGTTATACCGGAATTTAACTACGGAAGGAGAGAGCAGAATTTGCTGTCGGTGACCGGAACTTTTGGTCTTTTCTTGCAAGCCATCAACTCTACTGTGAACATATTTGTGTATCTGAAAATGAGCTCTAAGTACAAATCTACCTTCTCCGAACTCACGAGTATGTGTAAAGTCAACGCTAGTTAAATCCGATCAAAATCAGTGAAGATGACCAATGGGACAAAATTTTACTACCTCAGTTAGAACTGCTTTGGAATTCGATCTCACCTGCCCTGCGGTTTTTGCCAATATTATTAGTGATTTCGGAAGTGATATTGTTAGTAACTATTCTCCATGACTAGTTTTAGTTTTGTGGAAGTATTTCTTTCTTGATCTCAGGAACTATGGACGTCTGTTTCTCGGCAATGGCTCTGCAAACCCAGTTGCCATGGTAGATTTAGAGGCAGACACAATATACTACAGCATTCTCTTGATGATACAATACAGGGACACACAAAAATTGGAGACAGCAATATCGAGATATTAGGTCTAAATGTAAGTCCACTTTCTGTCACCATATCTGCTTATGAAGCAAGTGGACGCCTAAGAGATACCTGCATAATTATGCCGAGATGAGGCAGCATATTGCAGTCCAGACAAACCTCGATATGCATGTTGATTACATCAAAATGTGAGTGAGTGAGTGAAAACGTTTTGCTTTTTTGTCGTTCTGGCCCTATTCAACAGCTGGTCGTTGACAATGCGAATCCTCTGAGAATGATCGAGGAAGAACTTAGAGAGTTACGAGCCATATTTTACCTTGGTCAGCCGCAGATAAAAGTAATGTGTCAATGCCTGTCTTGCTTTAGTAACTTACTAATGAAGCTAAACGAGAGACACGCAAGAGCAGGGAAGATCAGAGAGTAAAACACTCCTGTACACTCCGAGAACTCTAACACACAGTGTCCACATACAAGTTAATACATTTTTTCTTTCATAAGACAGTTTTTCGTTAAACAGCCCATATCAGAAGGCAGCTTTCTGAAGGCTTAAGGCAAAGCATTTAGATGGTATGTGACAGCTTACTTGTGACAGAACATCGTACTTTTCTTATGCCATGCAATAACCACTTTCAGTCCATCCTTAGGACTAACTGTAAAGAACACACTGATCCAGAGTGATGGGTCTTATGGGTCATAGATCAGAGGCATTCGCAAAGCACCAGCCTGACTGGACAACGTAATAAATAATAAAAACATAGAGTGAACCGACACGAACTTACAACCAATATCTCGGGGAAATTTTCAGATTTTTCTTTGCCAGGCCGGTCGAGTTTGTATAAACGATGTTTCAGGTAGCAGTACAGTATTGTGGAATGTTGGACGTTTCTTCTTCATGAATTCCTTTGTAAGGACATATGACAGGATATGTGATAAGGACATCGGTTGGCAGTGCATCTAGCATATCATCACAGTTATCATTACGGGTAAGTAGGTACTCATTAAAAAGGGGAATACAGACTGTGTCAAGATTACCCCCCTTTGTAACGTTATGGGTTTCAAGTACTGATTTCACCCATACTGCGTTTGTTTGTTTTGCAATAGCTGCGACTAATGCAGAAGAGACAGAAAATAATGCATGAACTTGCGAGTGATGTTTGCCATACTTTTACCTTTGCCTCTTTTATTAACATACAAGCCACCGTTGATTCATGCTACAACCTCCTCCAACACATGTCCGTTGATAAGTAGCACCGCTAACAAATTTGAAACCGTAGATGGTTCCCGCCATGTTGCTGAGCTTCCTCTGCGGGTGATCCAAAAGACATTACAGTTCTAACATAACTCTAATTGGAATGCTACCTTTCCTCACTGTGATCGGGGCTACCAACCAAAAATGTATCTCTGATACATCCTTTGTCAAGGAAGGAGTGTGGCTTGCCCTTTCGTCAATTTCAGGGACCAAATACACGCAGACCTGATGTCGCCAGAATACCATGAGCTCTTTACACTCTGCGTAAGAACAGTTCATTCTATAGGATATAGAACGTACGAGTGTTTCAGACACGACACGGACCGTAGCTGTAGCTGTTTGTAACAAGGGATAAGGACGTATATGGATGCCATAGGTAGCAAAGGGATTAAATTAATGAAGTAGCATCTGTACCTTGATCATCTGAGGTTGTTGATCCGGCGCGTCGCGTCATTTCGCCGGGATATTATTATGTCCTTTCTTTTTTCATTGTTAATCAGACAAAACCGATTCTACCGGATCTGGGTTNGAACAATAGTTACTAAAGGTACTAGATTTCGTGACCTGAAGCATACAGTGATAGAGACCAGGTCTAAGAAGGAAACAAGCCCAACATCTTACCACGGCAGACGGGCACGGTGATTGAAACTCAGAACCAAAAAATAACGGTCCCTCAAGTCGATCTTGAGGTTTTGCGTATAAACACCCATAAGGCGCTGTGTAATGACGATGTTGCAATACTATTTCAAAAAAATAAGTTGAACTGAGGATAAACTTTAATCTTGACAAGTAACAAAGAGACTAAAACAAAATAAAGGGATATCACCGGGACATCGATTCACTGTGACATTTTTCTATTTAGACAGACTCACAACAGGCGTTTCACCTCCCAAACAAACCTTGGATATCTACCAAAATATATGGAAAAGCCACTTAAAAGAAAATGTTTCCCTACATGCGCTATATGAAAAATAAATTTACATACCAACTTCACGCATCGATTTAAACTCTTGAGGGAAAGTACATGTACACTCCAGACGAGTGTAAAACAATGAAGGCACTATAATGTCTTCTATGTTTTTGATCTTTCGACATTTCACCTTAATTGAGTCATAAAAAGTGAATATCGACCCATTAAATAATTTTCCAACGCACAAGTAAGTTTACAGCGCATTTTCACCTCCCCACCTAACCGTACCACGATTTCTGAAGAAGCGACGTAAAAGAAAATATTTTCCTATATAAGCTATATAAAAAATGATCTTATAACAGCCATTTCACTCACAGGTTCAAGATATTGACCAAGAGTAACTCTGTATTCCTGAAGAGCATAAAAAATTGAAACAAATAAATTAATATTGTGATTTTTGACCTTTTGACCTTGACCTTGAGTCGTGACCTTGAAATTGAAAAGTGAACATCGACTCATCAAGTCATTTTCCAATGCATGTATAGGTTTACAGCGCATTTTTACCTCCTGATCTAACCTTACCACGATTTCTCAAAAAGCCATGTAAAAGAAAATATTTTCCTATATAAGCTATATAAAATATGATCTTATAACA
>JAWQUT010000687.1:119320-166252 GCA_033807755.1 Ellobium chinense
AGATTTCCCACAGAATTTGGAGAAATCACTCTTCTATACTCTTTCATTGCAATGAATACCTCAGGCAGCACTGACCACATAAGTGAAACTGGCACAGTATCTCAGGCCGAACTGAATACATACGGGGTCGTCTTATCCGTTGTGTCCAGCCTAGTCTGCTCTTTTGGGGTCATCGCCAACATCATCAACATCATCGTCTTCCTCAAGCAAGGCGTCACTGATACGGTCACTACAACACTTTTAGCGTTGTCCGTCAGCGATCTTGGGGCTGTGGCGTTCTACTTTGGCGTCGGTATGTGTTTCAGCCCGCTGGTCGTCACGTCTCAAACAGTCAACACCTCGCATTTGTCTTACATGTTTGGCTGGTCGCACATCACCTTCTCACGCATCTCCTGTGGTCTGACTGTCTTCATATCCTTCGAGAGATGCCTATGCATCGCCTTACCACTGAAAGTGAAAAGTATCATCACCATGAGAAGAACAGTGATCATTCTCGTGGTCATCACCTTAATCATGGTGACCAGCGTGGCTCCTGTCTTCTACTCCAGCAGGATGGCCTGGGTGTTCTTTCCCGAAACGAACAGAACTGTTCTGAGCCTGGTCTTTACCCCTGACAGAGATCTGGTGGACGCCATCTCCTTTGGTGTCAACACAGTCGTGCTGGTTCCAGGCACGCTCATTATGATGGTTATACTCACCGTAATCTTAGTTGTCCAGCTGAACAGAAAAGCCAAGTGGCGAGACTCTGTTGCCTCTGCAGGAAAAACCACGACCACAATATCCGAAGTCGATAATGCCAATGAGGCTGGATCAAAGCCCAAAGCCAAAAGTGGGTCCATGTCAAACAAGGACCGAAAAGTTGTCAAAATGGTGGTGATCATTTCGTCCATCGCTGTAGCGTGTTACATTCCTAACTTGGCCAACACCATTGTCGCGCTTGTTATACCGGAATTTAACTACGGAAGGAGAGAGCAGAATTTGCTGTCGGTGACCGGAACTTTTGGTCTTTTCTTGCAAGCCATCAACTCTACTGTGAACATATTTGTGTATCTGAAAATGAGCTCTAAGTACAAATCTACCTTCTCCGAACTCACGAGTATGTGTAAAGTCAACGCTAGTTAAATCCGATCAAAATCAGTGAAGATGACCAATGGGACAAAATTTTACTACCTCAGTTAGAACTGCTTTGGAATTCGATCTCACCTGCCCTGCGGTTTTTGCCAATATTATTAGTGATTTCGGAAGTGATATTGTTAGTAACTATTCTCCATGACTAGTTTTAGTTTTGTGGAAGTATTTCTTTCTTGATCTCAGGAACTATGGACGTCTGTTTCTCGGCAATGGCTCTGCAAACCCAGTTGCCATGGTAGATTTAGAGGCAGACACAATATACTACAGCATTCTCTTGATGATACAATACAGGGACACACAAAAATTGGAGACAGCAATATCGAGATATTAGGTCTAAATGTAAGTCCACTTTCTGTCACCATATCTGCTTATGAAGCAAGTGGACGCCTAAGAGATACCTGCATAATTATGCCGAGATGAGGCAGCATATTGCAGTCCAGACAAACCTCGATATGCATGTTGATTACATCAAAATGTGAGTGAGTGAGTGAAAACGTTTTGCTTTTTTGTCGTTCTGGCCCTATTCAACAGCTGGTCGTTGACAATGCGAATCCTCTGAGAATGATCGAGGAAGAACTTAGAGAGTTACGAGCCATATTTTACCTTGGTCAGCCGCAGATAAAAGTAATGTGTCAATGCCTGTCTTGCTTTAGTAACTTACTAATGAAGCTAAACGAGAGACACGCAAGAGCAGGGAAGATCAGAGAGTAAAACACTCCTGTACACTCCGAGAACTCTAACACACAGTGTCCACATACAAGTTAATACATTTTTTCTTTCATAAGACAGTTTTTCGTTAAACAGCCCATATCAGAAGGCAGCTTTCTGAAGGCTTAAGGCAAAGCATTTAGATGGTATGTGACAGCTTACTTGTGACAGAACATCGTACTTTTCTTATGCCATGCAATAACCACTTTCAGTCCATCCTTAGGACTAACTGTAAAGAACACACTGATCCAGAGTGATGGGTCTTATGGGTCATAGATCAGAGGCATTCGCAAAGCACCAGCCTGACTGGACAACGTAATAAATAATAAAAACATAGAGTGAACCGACACGAACTTACAACCAATATCTCGGGGAAATTTTCAGATTTTTCTTTGCCAGGCCGGTCGAGTTTGTATAAACGATGTTTCAGGTAGCAGTACAGTATTGTGGAATGTTGGACGTTTCTTCTTCATGAATTCCTTTGTAAGGACATATGACAGGATATGTGATAAGGACATCGGTTGGCAGTGCATCTAGCATATCATCACAGTTATCATTACGGGTAAGTAGGTACTCATTAAAAAGGGGAATACAGACTGTGTCAAGATTACCCCCCTTTGTAACGTTATGGGTTTCAAGTACTGATTTCACCCATACTGCGTTTGTTTGTTTTGCAATAGCTGCGACTAATGCAGAAGAGACAGAAAATAATGCATGAACTTGCGAGTGATGTTTGCCATACTTTTACCTTTGCCTCTTTTATTAACATACAAGCCACCGTTGATTCATGCTACAACCTCCTCCAACACATGTCCGTTGATAAGTAGCACCGCTAACAAATTTGAAACCGTAGATGGTTCCCGCCATGTTGCTGAGCTTCCTCTGCGGGTGATCCAAAAGACATTACAGTTCTAACATAACTCTAATTGGAATGCTACCTTTCCTCACTGTGATCGGGGCTACCAACCAAAAATGTATCTCTGATACATCCTTTGTCAAGGAAGGAGTGTGGCTTGCCCTTTCGTCAATTTCAGGGACCAAATACACGCAGACCTGATGTCGCCAGAATACCATGAGCTCTTTACACTCTGCGTAAGAACAGTTCATTCTATAGGATATAGAACGTACGAGTGTTTCAGACACGACACGGACCGTAGCTGTAGCTGTTTGTAACAAGGGATAAGGACGTATATGGATGCCATAGGTAGCAAAGGGATTAAATTAATGAAGTAGCATCTGTACCTTGATCATCTGAGGTTGTTGATCCGGCGCGTCGCGTCATTTCGCCGGGATATTATTATGTCCTTTCTTTTTTCATTGTTAATCAGACAAAACCGATTCTACCGGATCTGGGTTAGGGGACGGGAAGATAAAACTCTGTACATATGTGTTAGGGATGTGAGCAAATATAGCTTCTTTCTTAATTCTACATTCCTGACTTCATCGTTTAAAGGAACAGAGGCCTGCTTGCGCCAAAATTTGCTGTGTTGGATCCAAGTGGATTAGAGCCCTCATACCCCAGTGGAAATTTGAATAAGCGAAAAAAAAACAAAAACGTGGGCATTTTTTGTCCAGTGATATTGCAGTTTACTATAGTTCATCGTCGACATTGCCATTATTATGTGTATAATATTTAAGATCTGTTTATCTGTAGACCTACCCAAGCATTTCAGCACATCACACATTTATAAACCTTAAAGAACACATATAGAAATCAGAACACTGCACATTATGATGCACGCAGCCCTCAACCGCACTGATCCATTATCGCTTGATTTCAGTGATCGATTCAATTATAAAAACTAGACTAAGGATTATAGCGTTTGATCTTCACATTAAAGATAATAATTCAATGAACACAACAACTTGTGTGATACAGGAACAGTACATTGTATTTCTAAATTTTGGATCGTGCTGTTTAGAAGTTTAGGCTGGTGTGGTTTTACATCTTTAACCTACCAAGATTTTGACTCCCGGGTCAAAATATTACATGAAATAGTGACACCTCCTCCAACGATCAAAATGTGTTGTAAAATAATGATCATGTTTTTGGCTCCCCAAGTTTAAATTCCTGTAATCTATGTATTCAATTTATGTTGTTGGCCTAGAGCCTAATAAAGACTTAGAGCCTTGATTTTTGTTCCTTTTCTGTGTTTGTAGAAGCCATGTTCTCCAAAACACTGACGACGCTGTTCTCAGCTGCCCTTTCAATTATACTAAAATGTATCAAAAATCCAAAAACAGTTTCTAAAGATTTTCAACCCCAGATGTTTCCGTATATTTACACAGAAGAATACTTCCTATACTTGGAAATTTTTGAGAATGGGAGTGGGCGAAAAAGAAAAAAATCTCTTCATATATTAATAGAAACTAGAATAATTCAGAGCTTGCGCATTAACGATGAGATATCTTGCCCTCGGAAGAATTACTTTCGTGCATCGGTGCGGAATGCACCCCCAGTAGCGGTCAACATACAGACTTGATGTAATTCTTACGATGATAAAAGATCCTATGGTTAATGCGCAAGCTCTCAAATGCCTGGACAAGAGTACATTCCGGATGGCCTTTTCAGCTAAATCTACTCGTCTCTCCTAGAGAGCACAGAGAAAAGAGGCCAAAATTATTTGTCAAAATAAATCCAGTGCAAACACCATCACTAGCAATGTCATCACTACATCAACAATAACAATTCATCACCATCATCATCATCATCATCATTTAAAACTAAGAAAAATTAAAATTAAAAGCTCAATCTTAATTCAAGGAATTTATTAAAAATCTATTAAAGAATTACGACCGAAAATTACATCTAAACGTTTCGGCTCTAAGGCCTTTATCAATAGAATTATCATCATCATCATCATCATCATCATCATCATCATCATCATCATCCTCATCATCATCATCATCATTATCAACATCAACAACAACAACAAACGTTTTTTTTTTTTTTTACTATTGCTTGAGGCAGAACCTGGTGTTTAACGATTTAGAAATTTTTAAATGTTGATGTATATATTATATTCTGCATGTGTGAGTTTTGTCCAACAAAACAGTAGCTATAACAAAAGACCTTTGATACATCCCTTGATAACAGCTTCGGTAACAAACATATGACTTGATAAATATGCTCACACCACCGTTCTTTCATTTTTTTAAAAAAAATTTCAGATAAACATGATCTTGTTAGTGCACTGAATGGTGACAAGCTACATCTTTTGATAAAAATCGTGAGGAAGATAATGGAGTTTTTATTTTTTATTTTTACTTTGTGTATCCGAATTCAAGATCACTAAATGGCAGTTGGACACACGGAGACAAGAGAGCTTATGTGTTTTTTTCTATGGATCTAGTGGGCTTTTATTTCCAAAGACGAATCGACTCTTGCTGTGAAACTGATCTTTGATGTAAAAAAGGATGAGAAAAATGTAGGCCTACATAAGTTTGGTGTACTAGGCAACAATATTCCCAAACAAAGTTATCTTGGTTGATGATGAGTCACAGACTTAGAGCTAGTCTATATTTTATATGCATAAAAGCTGCTAGTTCTAGTCATGATGTACGATACCGCAACATGTACTAGGGGCCAATGCACAGTGCAGTCTAACTTTGCGTGCTGGTGGTAACTACGGGTAACATTTGAGAGCTTGCGCATTAACAGTGCACTAGGCAACAATATTCCCAAATAAGGTCTTGGTCGATAATGCGCCATAAACTTTGAGATGCAGTTGTTATTCAGCGGGGCATCTGAATACACGCAAACAACAGCGGGGCATCTGAATACACGCAAACAACAGCGGGGCATTCAGTCCAGGTTATCACAAGTAGAAGTATGACAAAATATAGCCAACTTCAGTCATTGATCCAAACAAAAGTATGAGTAAGAGATGTATAAATGAATGATAAAATCCACTTAACACAACAAGAGTTTGCTTGAAATTTGGCGATGATTCGTAAATTCACAAATAAGACACGTCGTAAAAAGTAAGTAAGAAAGGTCTGGTTGCAATCTGGGCTACAGTGATAATGGATGTAATTATTGGCAAACAAGCACGCGTTCAAAGAGCGAAAATTACGCAACAGCAGAAAGTAGCTAAGGGCTGGAGGGTCATCACATGACATAATCATGAAAACAGTGATAATCTGATGCGAAAAGTACGCCATTTTCAATAGAAAAAGGATACACTGCCACATTATATTTAACATAGTAATTTTGTATATCTTTATCAAAATTATTCTCTTATGTTTAGAAAGAAAGTCCCGTGTTTTTTTTTTTTTTCATAAAGCAATGTGTCTCACATCGTAGATTGTGAAATTGCTTCATAATATGAACGAAAGAAATAAAAAATAACGAATGATCAACATCTCACCACAATGTCACACGCTCATCGCATGAGTTCATTACGTGCCATTTGCTTGATTACTGATTATGAGTGACACGCCTGGCAAGTTGGAAGATGAGCTATTATTAAACATACCATCTCACGAAAAATTTGAAATATCAAATATTTGTTATCGTTACTTGATTGTGTTGTCAACAAGGCGACCATTTGTTATACACTTTATAAAGTTTACTTTTGCGATAATGTTTGATAAAATATGATTGTCTTTCTCTTATCTGCGTGAATATGCAGTTTGATTTGCAAATTCGACAACTGTAGCTTTAAAATACAAACAAGCTTGACGCATGTGTCCGTCCTGTCGACGAAATGTATGTTGACAGAAACTCTAATGTTCTATGATAAATAGCAAAAACTCAGTTGTTCTTGGTTAACAGTAAAGATTTGAACAATTGGGCAACCACAATCGAAATGCGTATAGATTACCAGTTAGTCGTGATTAGACTCACTCCGGCAATATTTGCGAACGATGCTGTTTTTGTTAGCTAAGTTATCTGGGAAGCTACTTGTTTTTGCTGGTGGCATTTTTTTGAATGGCTATAAAAGGATGTATCAGGGATAATCAACCGAGTATCAGGTGCGGCCTTAAAACATACTGGCTGGTAACTTCAGTTTGGCAAAAGGTGGCATGACAATCAGGAATAGGGTAGACTAGTTTAGTTTAAATTCATACAGAAGACAAAGAAAAAGAGAACATGCTTTGTGTAGTAAATAATACTTATCAGTTTCAAAGTAGCAGTGAAAGACGGGAATTGCAGACAGCAGGACAAAGAAAGCACAGAGAGAGAGAGAGAGAGAGAGAGAGAGAGAGAGAGAGAGAGAGAGAGAAAGAGAGAGAGAGAAAGAGAGAGAGACAGAGGAAAAGAGAGAGAGAGAAAGACAGTGAGAGAGAGAGGTTAAGGATGTAGGAGGGGGAAAGAGAGAGAGAAAGGAAGAGAGAAAGAGAAAGAAAGAGAGAGAGAGCGAGAGAGAGAGAAAGAGAGAGAGAGAGAAAGAGAGAGAGAGAGAGTTAGAGAGAGTTACTTTCTATCTATGTGACTCTTTATATTTTTATCTATATATTTACTAGTTTGCTGGAAGTGGATTCCTGATAGAGATTTCCCACAGAATTTGGAGAAATCACTCTTCTATACTCTCTCATTGCAATGAATACCTCAGGCAGCACTGACCACATAAGTGAAACTGGCACAGTATCTCAGGCCGAACTGAATACATACGGGGTCTTTTTATCCGTTGTGTCCAGCCTAGTCTGCTCTTTTGGGATCATCGCCAACATCATCAACATCATCGTCTTCCTCAAGCAAGGCGTCACTGATACGGTCACTACAACACTTTTAGCGTTGTCCTTCAGCGATCTTGGCGCTGTGGCGTTCTTCTTTGGCGTCGGTATGTGTTTCAGTCCGCTGGTCGTCACGTCTCAAACAGTCAACACCTCGCATTTGTCGTACATGTTTGGCTGGTCGCACATCACCTTCTCACGCATCTCCTGTGGTCTGACTGTCTTCATATCCTTCGAGAGATGCCTGTGCATCGCCCTACCACTGAAGGTGAAAAGTATCATCACCATGAAAAGAACAGTGATCATTCTTGTGGTCATCACCTTAATCATGGTGACCAGCGTGGCGCCTGTCTTCTACTCCAGCAGGATGGCCTGGGTGTTCTTTCCTGAAACGAACAGAACTGTCCTGAGCTTGGTCTTTACCCCTGATAGAGATCTGGTGGACGCCATCTCCTTTGGTGTCAACACAGTCGTGCTGGTTCCAGGCACGCTCATTATGATGGTTATACTCACCGTAATCTTAGTTGTCCAGCTGAACAGAAAAGCCAAGTGGCGAGAATCTGTTGCCTCTGCAGGAAAAGCCACGATCACAACATCCGAAGTCGATAATGCCAATGAGGCTGGATCAAAGCCCAAAGCCAAAAGTGGGTCCATGTCAAACAAGGACCGAAAAGTTGTCAAAATGGTGGTGATCATTTCGTCCATCGCTGTAGCGTGTTATATTCCCAACTTGGCCAACATCATTGTCGCGCTAGTCATACCAGAGTATAAGTACGGAAGGAGAGAGCAGAATTTGCTGTCGATAACAGGAACATTTTGTCTTTTCTTACAAACCATAAACTCTACCGTGTACATATTTGTGTATCTGATAATGAGCTCTAAGTACAAATCTACCTTCTCCGAACTCACGAGCTTGTGTAAAGTCAGAGCTGGTTAAATCGGGTCAAAATCAGTGAAGATGGCCAATGGAACAAAGTCTTACTACCTCAGTTAGAACTGCTTTGGAATTCGATCTCACTTGACCTGTGGTTTTCATCAATATTATTAGTGATTTCGGAAGTGATATGACTAGTAATTGTTCTTTATGACTAGTTTTAGTTTTGTGGAAGTATTTCTTTCTTGATCTCAGGAACTATGGACGTCTGTTGCTAGACAACGGCTCTGCAAACCCAGTTGCGATGGTAGATTCAGAAGCAGACGGAAGACCACAACATTCTCTTAATGATACAATACAATGACACACAAAAATTGATGGCAGCAGTATCTAGATGTCTAGATCTAAGTCCACTTTCTGTCGCCATCTCCGCGTTTGAAGCAAGCGGACGCCTCAGAGCTACCTGCATATGTCGAGATAAGATAGCATAATGCAGTGCAGACCAGCCTCGATATGCATGTTGATTAAATTGAAATGTGAATGAGTGGAACGGTTATGTTTTGTTGTGCGGTCTGACCCTATTCATAAGCTAGTCGTTGACAATACGAATCATCTGAGAATGATCGAGGAAGAACTTCGAGAGTTACGGGCCATATTTTACCTTGGTCAGCCGCAGATAAAAGTAATGTGTCAATGCCTGTCTTTCTTAATGAAGCTATACGAGAGCAACGTAAAAGCAGAGAAGATCAGAGAGAGAGAAACACCTCTGTGCACTCTGGGAACTCTAACATACAGCATCCACAAGCAAATGAATACATTTTTTTCTTTCAATGGATAATTTTTCATTACACAGCCCATATCGGAAGACAGCTCTTTGATGGTTTAGGGCAAAGCATTTAGATGGTACCTGACAGCTTACTTTTGACAGAACAGACTTATCTTCTGCGATGCAGTAACCACTTTCAGTCCATCCTCAGGACTGAAAGAAGACATTGATCCAGAGTGATGGGTCTTATGGATCATAGATCAGAGGCATTTTTGCAAAGCATCAGCCTTGACTGGACAACATAGTAAATAATAAAAATTATTGACTGAACTGACACGAGCTTGCAATCAGTATCGCCATCTTCAGGCCAAAAGGTAATTTCTCGGGGAAGTTTTCAGATTATTTTTGCCAGGCCAGTCGGGTGTGTATGAATGCTGTTTCAGTTCGCAGTACAGTAAAGTGGAATGTTGGACGTTTCTTCTTCATGAATTCCTTTGTAAGGACATATGACAGGATCTGTGATAAGAACTATGGTTGGCAGCAGATCTAGCATATCATCACAGTTATCATTACGGGTAAGTAGGAACTCATTAAAAAGGGGAATACAGACTGCGTCATGAATAACTCCTTCGTTATGTCATGGTTTTCAAGTACTGATTTCACCCATTCTGCGTTTGTTTGGTTTCTGCAATAGCTGCGACTAATGCAGAAGAGACAGAAAATAATGCATCAACTTGCGAGTAGTGTTTGCCATATTTTTACCTTTGCTTTATTCATTAACATACAAGCCACCGTTGATTCTTGCCACATCCTCCTCCAACACATGTTCATCGATAAGTAGCTGCGCTAACAAATTTGAAACCGTAGATGGTTCCCGCCATGTTGCTGAGCTTTCTCTTCGGGTGATCCAAAAGCTGTTACATTTCTAACATACCTCAAATAGGTATGCACCCTTCCTCACTGTGATCGGCGTTACCACCCAAAAACGTATTTCTGATACATTCTTTGTCAAGGAATAGTGTGGCTTGCCCTTTCGTCAAATGGCAGGGACCAAATACACGCAGACCTGATGTCGCCAGAATACCCTGAGCTCTTTACACTCTGCGTAAGAACAGTTCGTTATATAGGATATAGAACGTACGAGTGTTTCAGACACGACATGGACAGTAGCTGTGCGTTTAAAAGCTGTTTGTAACAAGGGATAAGGACGTATATGGACGCCATAGGTAGCAAAGGGATTGAATGTAAACATTAATTTTGTACCTTCATCTTTAGAGGTTGTTGATCCGGTGCGTCACGTCATTTCGCCAGGACATTAGTGTGTCCTTTCTTTTTCATTGTTAATCAGGCAAAACTGATTCTACCGGATCTGGGTTCCGGCTCGGCAAAGCAAGACTGTACATATGTGTTTGGGACATGAGCAAATATAGCTTTTCTTGATTCTACATTCTGGACTGCATCGTACAAGGGATAGAGCCCTGCTTGCCCCAAGTATTGGATCCAGATGGATTTGGGCCTTAATCTTCCGAGCTGCTTGCCCCAAGTGTTGGATCCAGATGGATTTGGGCCTTAATCTTCCGAGTGGAAGTTTGAATAACTGGAAATAAACGTGGACATTTTTTCGTCAGTTACACTGCTGTTTACTATAGTTCATTGTCGGCATCGTCATTATTATGTGTTAAAGATTCAAGATTTGTTAATCTGATGGCCTACACAACCATTTCAGCACATCACACATCTATAAATCTTAAAAAGAACATATATAGAAATCAAAACACGGCATAGTATGATGCACTCAGCCCTCAACGGCTTTGAGCCATTCTCGCTTGATTTCAGTGATTGATTCAATTATAAAAACTAGACTAAGGATTATAGCGTTTGTTCTTCACATTAAAGAAAATAATTCAATGAATAGAACAACTTATGTGATACAGGAACAGTACACTGTATTTTTAAATTTGGGATCGTGTTGTTTAGAAGTTTAGGTTGGTGTGGCATTTCATTTTTAACCTACTGAGATTTTGACTCCCCGGTCAAAATATTCCATGAAATACCGACACCTCCTCCCCCGATCAAAATATACTGTGAAATAATGGCCAAGTTTTTGGTCCCCCACGTTTAAATTTCTGCAATCTATGTAATTACTTTATGTTGTTAGCTATGAGCCTAATAAAGACTTAGAATCTTGATTTTCCTTCCTATTTTTGTGTGTGTAGAAGCCATGTTTTCCAAAATACAGAAGATGCTGTTCTCAGCTGCCCTTTTCATTATACCATAATGTATAAAAACTCCAAAAACAGTTTCTAAAGATCTTCAACTCCAGATGTTTCCGTATATTTATACAGAAGAGTACTTCCTAGATTTGGACATTTTTGTGAATGGGAGTGGGCGAAGAAGGAAAAGATCTGTTCACATAAATATAGACACTAGGATAAATCAGAGCTGAATGCACCCCCAGTAGCTGTCAACATACAGACTTGATGTAATTCTTGCGATGGTAAAAGATCCCATCGTTAATGCGCAAGTTCACAAATGCCTGGATAAGAGTACATTCCTGAGGGCCCTTTCAGCTAACTCTACTCGTCCCTCCGAACTACCCCCTCCTCCTCCCCCCACCCACTCACCACTACCACTCCTCTCCTCTGCTGCACTTTCATACATCCCGTCCCGGGGAAAATGGCTTTTCCCTGCCTGATGCTATTCTTTGCTCTACAGAGGAGATAAAAAGATTCATTTCTGTTTTGTGGTCGGGAGACATTTAAAGTAATAGGATAGAACGGAATAACAAAATACCTCGTTACTTCTGGAAACCCAATTACTTTATGAATTCGTTTGAATTTTTTTTGTGTGTCTTATCTTGCCTCTGGCAACAAGGACGCTTTTAGAGAGGGAAATGTAGTCAAGAAAGATGGCCCAGATATGCGACAGGATTAAAGAAATAAAATGGAACTGTCTGAGGCGCTCTTTATGCATTTATAACAAAGCTGGCTATTCGCGATCGCTTTGCCACGAAAAGCAAACACCAACAAACCCAACAGAAGCTACATCCATTGAAAAAAATGAAAAAAAAAGGTTTTGTGGAGAGCACTTCAAAATGACGTTTGTCTGTAAATTCCGGTGCCTTAGGTCTTTTTTTTCCACGGTTTTTTTTTTGGTTTTGTCTTGATTAATCGAACGAGGCTGATTTCCCCAAGTTCGCCGCAGCTCAGCATAACATAATCATGTCATCTTTCGGAGACAATATGTCTTCATATGTCACAATTTAACTCTTTCGCTGTATCGTGTTTTTCATGAACCCATTAGCCTGTACGCAGGAAATAAGACGTATGGATATGTAGTTAAGGACTGGGTAATGCAACTTCTGGGACATCCATTTACATCGTAAATAGTAAAATGGTTAAAAGCGACGTAACGTGCTGGATGCCGTGAAAACATGTCTTCAGACAGTCTTTTTTTCTTTGGAGGGCACGGAGGTAATAAAATCAAATAGAAATGTATTGAAAGGTACATTTCTTCACTAATTTTATATTTGGCAACCTGGAAAAACATATTTCGCTTTTCCTGACAAACTACCACGGCTACAGACTTCGAATCTGGCAGGAGGATGCGGAAAGATACATCGATCGTCCTGAAGGTCTTGGATGTTTGCCATCAGGAATAGCCGATTTAAGAAAAATAATGTTTTACGAAAAATTGCGGTCCTTCTACGGCTATTGGCAGTCCCTGTCCGGAAACGAAACAAAATGACTTGCTAGCAGATGACGTCATCAAAATTTGCGCAAGCGGAAGTATTCATGAGCGGGAAGGGCAGTCGTGTTATGCCGGGGCAAGAGGACGTGGTGGAGAGACACGGATGCCCACAATAAGAAACTGTTCAGTTAAAATTTGGTCATCCCCTCCCTCTACCTTTCCCTTTCCCAGGCAGGGCCGGGACCCCAGTTAGTTTAAATATAAGTTTGAGCTTGAGGTAAAGAGTTTCACGATAAATTCTGACAATTCGAATTAGATTAAAATGGGTCTAAGGAGCACAGTTAATATTGCTTAATCACACATCTGGTTTGTCTCAGAAGCGATTCAAACAGACTTGCTCAGTTAAAGAAATGGTTTGCATGAATAAAAGAATACTATAGACGAGTTAATTTTGGCGAATTCATTGTTTTCTTTCATTTTCAACTTCCATCTTTAAAGGAACTTTTCTGAATTCTTTCGTTCAGTCTACTTTTTTTTGTTTTTGTTTTTAGATCATTTTAGGTACTCATGTACAATACTCTTCATTTTACCATTTCTATGTAGAAATTTTCAGGTTCTGAAACTTGCATTAAATTGGAAAGTTTAGTTTATCATCATTTGGTATAACGTCTAAACTGCTTAAGGTTTAAGACTTTTACATTGAAAGATGTTTTTTTTTGGTTTTTGTTTGGTGGCATCCAATAATATATTAAGTTACTTTACACGCATTCCAGTTTTATACCGATTTTTTTTTTATTTTAAAAGATTGTAGGCACTCGCTTTACCAATGATAGTTTAACGTTTTCCAAAGTAGGAAAGCGGCCAAATAAGTGTGAAGAGGCTGCAAACGCAATACAGCAGTTGGGAAATTGTGCATTACTGACAGAATCTCTTACCATCGTAAGAATTATATGAACTTCATCCTCTGTTAAAGATTCACTTAGCACCGATGCATTAATGCAATTCTCACTGCGCAAGCTCTCAGGTATGTTCCTAGAACTGACAGCTGTGGATGAAGCGAGAGAGAGAGAGCACAGAGAAAAGAGGCCCAAATTATCAGCAATGTCATCATTATATCAACAATAACAATTCATCATCATCATCATCATTATCATCGTAATCAACAACACAAACAACAAAAGTTTTTTTTTGTTGACTATTGCTTGAGGTAGAACCTGCTGTTTAATGATTTGGAAATTTATGGATATTTATATATTATTATATTCTGCATGTGGTGATTTTTATCCAACAGCAACAGTAGCTATAACAAAAGATCTTTGATACATCCCTTGATAATAGCTTCGAAAACAAAAACATAAATTGATAAATATACTCACAGCACCGTTCTTTCATTCTTTTTTTTTTTTTAAATTTCAGGTAAACTTAATCTTGTTAGTGCGCTGGGTGGTGACAAGCCACATCTTTTGATGAAAATCGTGAGGAAGATAATGAAGTTTTCATTTTAAAAAATTTTTACTTTGTGTATCTCAATTCAAGATCACTGAATGGCAGTTTGATACACGGAGGTAAGAGAGCTTATGTGTTTTTTTCTATGGATCTAGTGGGCTTTTATCCTCAGAGACGAAGCGACTCTTGCTGCGAAACTGATCTTTGTTGTAGAACGATAAAAAAAATGTAGACCTACACAAGTTTGGTGTACTAGACAACAATATTCCCAAACAAAGTTATCTTGGTTGATGATGGGCCACAGACTTAGAGCTATATTTTATATGCATAAAAGCTGCTAGTTCTAGTCGTGATGTACGATACCGCAACATGTACTAGGGGCCAATGCACAGTGCTGTCTAACTATGCGTGCTGGTGGTAACTACTGGAAACATTTGAGAGCTTGCGCATTAACAGTGGGATCTCTTATCATTGTAAGAATTACATTAGTGCGTCGCTGCTGAATGCACCTTTAGTGGCATTCAACGTGCAGAGTTAATGAAATTCTTACCATGGTACGAGATATCATCATTAATAGGCAAGTTCTCTATGACTGATGTTTTGGAGGTTTCTCGAAGTTACTGCCGGAGCGAAAAAATATAATTATACAGATTTGTGCTTAGGGCTCTTTATCTACTTTGTCCCGACTAGCGCTAAGAACATACTATACATATATGATCCTAAGGCATGTAGACCTAGTCTATTGCTGAGTTGTCTCCTACAGTGAGAGCTTGCGCGATAATAATTGGATCCCTTATAGTAAAAAATACGTTAAAATAGCGGTGCTGAATGCATTAATGTTCAACATGTAGAATCAATGTAATTCTTACTATGGTAACAACTACATCTCAAACGTGACACCTGTCTAGTGCAGACTGTCGCCTGTTATGTATCAGGCAATGACAACAGTTAAATAAAACATACATCGGGCAGAGTGGAACACAAAATCATTATAACATTTAAACTCAAATGACCCTTTGCTCATTTTTCATGTCTCTGTTCTTTAACTGCATAACCCTGTTCTTTTCTCTATATGATTCTGAATGACTTTCATCTCTAAATAGAAATTCCAGGAAAAAACCAAAATTAAAAAGGTTATGCAAGAAAAGTTCTGAACTGAATAGACCAGAAAAAAACCCACAAAAACCCTAGTAGGTCCTTTCCCTATTTTAATTTGTTACTACTGTCATTATTTTATTGACCCTCTGTTGACATGAACTCTCTTATAAAATAAGTATCAAGAGTTTCATGCCTCTATTTTGAAGCTGATCCCGGATGTAGCTTTTATTACAGTTGTACCTCTAAAGTCCACTGAATTCACCAGGCATCTTTCGAGTCCTGCAACCTGAAACCAAGCCCCACAGCGTACTCCTAAAATTGGTACTCATGCTCAAGTAGATAAAAATATTCACACTGGAATTCATGGCTTGAAGAAGCAGACACAGAGTCCCAGTCATGAAAAACAGATTCTCTTCTCTCTTTCCTGCGTCGAACACTTCCGGTAGCAGGATCGCGACGAGAGTGTTGACAAAGTTCGGAATGAAACAAACTATGGCGATGCAGGAGATCAGGACAACCATTTTGACGACTTTTCTGTCTCTAGGAGATAACGACCCCCCTTCGTTGCTGGAGGTTTTTGCCTTGCTCGAGTCCGTTCTTGTAACAGCCCCACGCCACTTGGCTTTTCTATGGAGTTGCACTACCAGTACAACAGTAAAAGATATCATTAAGATCAACGTCATGGGGATAAGAAAGACAGTATTCACCCCCATGGATATGGCATCCACCAAAAGCCGATCGTCAGTGAATGATAGCGTGAAGATGGTTCTGTTGGTATCTGGTGAGAATGTCCAAGCCATTCTGCTGGTGTAGAAAACGGGCACTACACTGGCTGTCATGATGAAAGTGATGCTTACCAGAATGACAACTGTTCTTCTCATTGTGATGATACTCTTCACTTTCAACGGCAAAGCTATGCACAGACATCTCTCGAATGAAATAAACACCGTATACCCGCTGGAGATCCGGGCCATTGTGTTATGCGCCCATCCGAACATAAACGACACGGCGGACGTATCGATATCCGTATCCGTTTGGGCCACCAGTGGGCTGAAGCATAATCCCACCCCGAACATGGTAATGACAGCACCCAGGTCACTGAGGGCCAAGGCCAGAAGAGTTAATGTGACGGTATCGTTAAGGCCCTGCTTGATGAACACCAGAATGTTAACGAGGTTAGTTATAATTCCCAACGTGCAGACAACGCTCGAGGTTACGGATAAGGTGATCCCGTACGCGTTAAACATGTCGTTGGTGACAAGCCCTCGCTCAGAATCTTTTGCACTGTTTTCTGAGATATTCATGATGGTTGCCATAGTAGAAAAATATATAACTCGATAATCACTGATGTTTTTGTTAATAGCCGACTATGACACTGGTGTTAACTCTACAGATATATCCAGATGCTTGGTACTCCATGGAAGGATTGGGCAAAGTCACAGGAAACGTCAATGCAGATCAAATTTAGTTCACTACGTAGGAAAAGCCCCAAGATCAAGTTCAGTTCAATTCTATGAAACCTGAGTTGTTTTCAGATCAGATCAGTCCCCCTTGGTCTTAGAAGTCGGAATTTGGTTCTGGTTTTCGAGGTAAATCTACACTGAACTGAAATTTCCATAGAAAAGTAAAGTTCAGATCAAGCAACCAAAATAGCTACAGTTCAGATCCAGATCAATTCGTCCAAAAAGACTATTAAACTCAGACCAAGTTTAGGTGAAGTGACCTTAAAGTTCACAATCTGCATTCTTATGATCGTAATTTTGTCCAGCTCTGTCGGTGGACTGACGTCTTGCAGAATGAACAAATTTATACAAGAACAGTCTGGACAACCTTCAGAAGCGTCAATGACCTGTGAAAGACACCGCTGTCACTTAACCTGGCTTGGGTGAGGCTTCGACATTTCAGCCTTTAAGACCAGACCAGATTTCCATGACTTCCACGTATCACACTGGGCTCTGGATATTAAGAGAAAGAGGAAATGACCGGAGATAAATGGGGCGCAGATCACCGAGTGAGAATGACCACTTAAATAGGTCGATGACCGATGGAACGATATGCCCTCTCTCATCTCACGGACATTAATTTTATGGAAAGCTTTTATTGTCTTCATAATGGGTCATTTTCCTGAAATGTACTTCGCTTGAATCAGCTAGGTGGCGCTCCAGATGTTCTGGTATATTTACGTTTTTTACTCTATACCTATTTTAACTTTCATTATAAATAGTATATTTCTATTTCATAATTTCATGCAACATAATTCAACTCAGAGGTTACCGAAATAATCAGCCCTTTCATGGGAAATTTGGGATCCTACGTCTGGTGGAGAAGTGCCAATCAGCCCTTTGATACTAGAATGCATAAGAAGCAATAAACCCTATCACAGGGTGGGCGATGGTAACTTGCATATTATGAGATATTTTGTTCTTTATCTGGGAGAAATTTCACCGAATTTGTAATCGCCGATGTGTCGTCGGAGTGGTGTTGTGTGAATGGTATGACGATATGGTGTTAATGATTGTTCGTTAAGAAAGATATACCAAATGTATCACTGCTTGTAAACGCACAGATTATTATTATTTAAAAAAAAAACAAAACCATTTACAGTCTAGATGAAGACTCATGCTTGGCTACATAAACTCTTTGCCTAAGAATTCCTATCAAATTTTATCCATTTCAGTGCTCTTTGGTTCCGAATCGTACACGTTTGCATGCTACTTGCACAGATTTAACACCTGACACAGTTCTGTGAAGGCTACCCTTAAGTTCAGAAGTGAAGGCATCTTATGCTGCCCGACATACTTATAATCTCAAAAATTTAAAGCGAACAGTGCTTTAACGGACATTCGTTATATGCAGCCATCCTGTCATCAGAGATTCTGAAACGTGTCCAGATATTTATTTCGTGACCTGAAAATTGTACGGTACCGATTTTTAAATTGCCTCACTTCACTATTTTATTTTCATATATTTATCATGCTGTAAAACTCCAGTCCACACTGTTGCCTTCATGTTATGCCTCTCAAGGTGCCGCCACTGTTGGCCATAGTGTACAAATGGAATGATAATAGTAACATTCAAGTTCAAACTTAGGTCTCACACTAAGACATTGCTCGCTTTCGCAACATCAAATCAGCATTACCCCTGTAGATCAGACAACTCGGTAACATTCTTCTTGCAACAATCCGGATAATCGCTTTATTCACTTAACTGCAACCTTTACTACATAACAAAAAACTGTAATTGCATATATAAGTCATTGGGTGTTTACAACTCCTGTCAATCATAACTGTATCAATGTTCCAAAGGAGCTGATTCGGAGGTTATTACTATATTTCATTCCCTGATGACTGATTTTGTGTTGTTGTTGTTGTTGTTGTTGTTGTTGTTGTTGTTGCTTTTTAAATATAAAAGCATGCATTGCTAAAAAACAAACAAACCAACAAACAAACTAATACGCTGTGTTTGAGTTACAGCTGGGATATGGCTGTATCGATGTATTGTAAAATTATAGAACTTATTTTAGCTGGATGGATCAAGACTTTATTCAAGCTTAAGAATCCTACCGTAATTTGCTATGACCCCGTCCGGCATTACCCTCAGTAACACAACTAACTAGCAACACTGATTTGTTCAAAGGCGAACGACAAAAATTAAATTCTATCTTCTTTCAAAATCTGGACTGACTAACAATTGTCATCCGAAAACTGTCAAAGCCAGGCCGAACCCGTCTGTTGAAAACAGTATTTATTTGTTTTTTTTTAGTGTCTTTGTCACTTGCCAATCGAGCATGCGTAAAATCTTCAAAAGTACATTAGTCAATAGAGTAATGTCTGCAAAGACAGCGAGTTTCTGGTTGGCCACAAATTAAACTGATTTTAATTTGGCCTCAGCATGGCAAATCGCCTCCAGGGAAGGAATCGATTTCCAAGACGGTAGAAAGCCCAGACTCATCGGCACAAAGTCTATTCCCCGGTTGTCTAAACTTCATTAGTAACACAAAGCTTACGCTTGCGTCTGGGAAACACTGTCAAGGGTTTCTCTCCGTATGACCAAAATACAATTAATTTAATTATCCGCAATCAGGCCTTCCGCTTCGTTTCTTAAAAAAAGCTACTATTTACTCTTCGATTATCTTGAGCAAATAAAATTGAATTTGCCAATAAAATGCCAGGTATAATTATGCCAATTAGTGAAAGCGATTTAGCAGGAGTTCTTGCCAATTAAATGTATGCTAAAGATAGTTATAAAAATGTATATCAGGAGATAAAACCAAACCTAATGCCCTTATTAAAGAATTAATTCTAATGATTATACACGTATGAGTTGCTTACACAAGGGGAAAGTACTACTCACAATGTGAGAATTATCAGTTTCTTTTTAAATGTCGAGGTGGAGTTTCAACATTTTATAAAAACTGCAGATATGAAAGTAAAAGGTATTTTTTTTTAAAAAGTGGGTTGAAGGAGGGGAGGGGGGAAGGTGGGGGAGGTGTTCTTCTGGTAAGGGCTCAAGATACCCTGCACACAGACTGCATGAATAAAGCAGTCACATTTAATTATGTAGTAAAGTTTGTTTAATGGAAATATGAGATATTTGCATTAAATAACCACAGACACCCATTAAATTTATCAGCCAGGGTTGAACAGAATTGAGATCAGTTCACGTGAACTTGATCTGAGCTTAATAGCTGTTTTGAACGAAGTGATCTAGATCTGAGCTGTAGCTAATTTGGGTGCTTGATCTCAACTTTAATTTTCTGTCTAAATTTTAGTTCAGTTCACATCTACCTGGAAAATATAAAATGAATGCCAGTTTCAAAAACCAAGAGGAATTGATCTGATCTGAAAACTTCTCATTTTTCCATGGAATTGAGCCACATGTGAGCTTAGGCTTTTTGCCCTCAATGAACTGACTCAACCGATCTTAACTGACTCTGTTGGTTAACTTGCCCTACCCTGTATCGATGTCTGTAACTGAGATGCCCTCAAGATGCAAGAAGCGACATCAACGTACGGGACACCCGCGGGCGGGTGTATCTCCATTAAAGGTCTTGCAGTGGATTATAAATGGAGTATCTGTGCATCACTCATTGTGGCGACTTCAGGCACGAACTTGTTCGCAGAATGCAAGTAGAGGTCATCTTCGATGGACAGCAGTACAAACTTACATACTCCACTGCAGCCTACACTCTGGTAAGGATGAGATTCCATCGGATCCGAACACGGCACGTCATGTTACCGGAATACCATTGTATTCTGTCTTTCTTATTGTTGATCAGACGAAGCTGATACCACCAGATCCATGCACGACACGTCATGTGATGGGAACATTCTTATATCTTCTCTTTTTCATTTTTAATCGGACGAAGCTGATTTCAGCGGACCCGGACGCGGCACGTCATGACACGACTTCAGTGTCATCTTGCAAGGGAATCGAAGTCGGCCTATGCTTATTTCTGGTGTTAAAATGCATTGGTGGATCAGCGCTTGACGTGGCTGGAGAGACCTACAATGTACTATCGGTCTCTCTTTTAGTAATTGGATTGGTACGGCCTGCTTCGTTTAATAACAATCCAGATAAATGCAGCTGCCACTTAAATGCAACATTTTTGATTTAATAAAATACTTTATTTCTGTATAAAGTTTAGATGATCGAAACTTATTTAAGCACAAGTTTTCCCACCCTGTCTCGAGGTTTGTCCTTTGAGTGTTTTTGGTCACTAATGTTTTACGTTCGCAGCGTATCCACCAGAGCGCAGGCCTTACTACTGAAAATAATGTGTTCATTCTACAAGACGCGACTGTGTGTGGCTGTCTGAGGGTGATGGTTTGCACGAGGCATCGATACAAATTTGGAGCCCTTCAACATTACTGTCGATAGCGATAGAGAGAGAGAAAAAATGAGGGAGAGAGAGAGATAGATAGATAGATAGATAGATAGATAGAGTAAACTCTATCCACACACATTAACGTTCATTACAGAGACACAGAGAAAAAAAACGGTTGAAACTGTACTGACCAACCTGGAAAAATAATCGTTATTAAGACTACTTGCAAAATTGCGACATAAAATTTCGTTAAAATCGGCTGATAAATTATTACGATAAGTTATTACGAAAAGATTCCGATTTTTTTTTCCGTGAAACAAATTATAGTGTTTGTTTGATATCAGATTTATAGAGGCTCGCGAATACGATAAATGTGTAACTCATTTCATAAATCTGGTATCAAACTTTACAGATCCTCTATTTCTTAAACCATTGCCTTTTCAGATAAACGTATGAAAAGTTGATAAAATAGACGGTGTTTAAGCGGCATCACGTCATCAAAATTTTATTTAAATAACATTTCACCCAGCATGAATATCACGGTATGAGCAACAATAACAAGAACAATAATACTATTATAATCAAAATTATCATCATCATAATCATGTGTGTGGCATCTTTCCCTCAGACGATGGTATGTGTTGTGCTCTAGTTAAATCGACAAAGTTCCATCGAGGTGACTCCTGTGGCTGGCAAGCCCAATGCATGCCTGGGGTCACCCATATTATGATGTAGGATGTGAAGCAGATAGATGTCCCTGTCCCTTTAAAACCGCCCTGTTGGCAACTACAGTTTCAGCAGCTCTTATTGTGTAAGCTCCTAGTTCGGGTGCACCAGCATGTGTGGCTCTGGCTCACATGACGTTCGTGTTACCGACCCTGGCACACTGGCAGCCATTTCAAATGGCGACAAAAGCATACAAGAGCGATCCTCGGGGATCACGGATCGCCAGTACAGCAACTATAAGCGCTAAGGCAATCACCCCACTACTTTTACTCGGTCCTTGTATACCCCGACATGCACCTTTCCCAATTAGTATCCCAGACATCCACACTCTGCAAGCTTTTACTCAACTTTCACTAAAAGTTGCACATGTACTTATTGTTATTATGTCACAAACTGTTATTGAGATATTGTTCCTTGGCCCTTGGCCTACAAGAAAAAAATAACCTGATGAAAACTGATCGAAATCAAATGATGCATTTCACTGGACCGCTAAGTCGGTTTTGCCATTGCTTTGTCTTACGTTAAAGTTGCATAAATATTCTTCTAAAACAGGCCGGTTCCTATCTGCCAAGTGACAAGAACTCTTTGTCAGTCTACCTGACTTTCCATTATTTAAACAGTTGACTGCGGTGAATAACTCCATATAGCAAATAACAGGACACATATATTCAAAATGAAAATCTTGGATTATAGCAATTCCTTTTAACTGCATATATTTCAGTACTGCAGAGAGGTTTTGATTATGCGAAGTCAAGTGTAAAAAAAAAAAAAAGAGTTCATTTTATGCATGATACAGCCCTGTGAATTGTCATATGTCAACTTCGCCTGATGGATGCTGGTGGGCTATTACCTGCATTTTTAAATATAGCGATAGCTCACCTTCACACTCTTAGTATCGAAAGTATGTATTCTATTTTGATTCTGATATTTAGTGTCGGGTAGGCATTTCCAAACATTTGATACTTTTCCACACTTTCGATACACCAATACTGAACTAAAATTCATACTTAGCAAAAGAATAATACCCAGAAAAGATATAACCCACCACTACATAAAGCATCTCATTCACATTTTTCTCAGTTCACCTGTCTGTAAAATGGGTACCTGGCCATAGCCAGTAATACATATTGTCAGCATGCTAGTGATCAGCACCTGTATATGGCAGTGGAATTTTGCTCATGAGGGAGTTGACAAAGTCAGTGAGTTATTACTATTACTGATGGTCCATATAATTATGTCATCATGCTCATTCCACATTCCATATTTTTTGATGATTTGAGTGGTTTATATTACTGTAATGATCCATTTCTCTTCTTATTTTCCTGTTGAAACAAATGTAGAATTTTGACTCGTTACTATATTCCGGTTTTTACCAGCTAAACCAAATCTGCCTCATTGTTTTGATTTGAGCAGGAGGTTGAAACCGCTAAATTTCTCAAAAGCTCAAAAGTTGACAGAGGCAAAAAATGTAATGTGCACGACAATATAGATATTTTATAATCTGCTCTCACATCCTCTCTGCCAATGTTGCATTCAAACTATCTTATGAGACCTTTAGTCATAAGATTGTAAGTGATAAAAAGGTTTTGTATGGGTCATATATATGACCACAGGATAAATCCTGAAACTTAAAAAAGCAAGTAGACTATGTATATTTTCTGTCCCCACAGTCACAAGTTTATCACAACGTGATTATCAATGTCATACATTGATACATTGATACATACATCATATTTATCAGCCAAGACAGCGACAGCGTCACAGAAGTACATTTTTGAGATCCTTGTGGGGGGAAAGTAGGCCACGTGCGTGTGCATCATTTCCGTTCTACTTATGTTTGTTGTATCGAGACGCATTTTTACAAGTCTGAACGTAGATCTCGATAAAGCATTGTTTTGTGCGATACTGATTGCCTAGTGGGATCTCGACCTTTCTTTTGCTCCATTAAGCACAGTAGATCAAAATTTAGACCAGACTCGAAATTTGGTGTGGTGTTTTATAGAAGTGATCCAAACCCGGAAAGTTTTAAGTGTAAGTACAAATCTTGAGTGAATTAAAGTTTTACATACCTGATAATGTGTAATAAGGAAACATGTTTTCGGAATGAATCGTGAATAACTTTTATGTTGATGCGGTGTGGGACAGTGGCTCATATTTCCATTATTTTTTGTGATGCAGATTGCACAGTACAGACGTTTGTGGCTGAATTCAGTGAATGATGATTTGATCATTATATTACAAAATACCAAACAAAGAGAAAAACATCTTTCAGTAATGAAGGTTAAATCCGGGCCATTCCACGGAAATTGTTTTGTTAGTTACTCAAATAAAAAACCCCCAAAAACTACATTTCCCACATAGATGTATTACTTTTGACATAATCATTTGGATACATGAAAGGTGATCGACACTTCATATTATAAAATTTTCTGGCGACTGACTCATGGAAGTCTTCTGGAATGACCCTTGTTTAATATGTATTAGACGAAAACAGATCTCACTTTACTGTTTAAAGATTCTGTTTCTGTTACATGGTTGAACTGTAGAAATCGTGAGTGAATATAGATTTCGTGTGATAGCACTAAAGCAGTCTGTAACTTTTCAGAGTAAAAATTAAAATGCATTTTAATTCGCCTGCTGTTTTGTCATATCATGTGGCACTTTCAAAAGATACATGATACTTTATTTTGCTCAAGTTATAAAAGCATATGCACATCCAAAACAATATCAAAATCTTTCACAATAATATGTGAGCGTTCATAAAACAACAAAAACATCACTTTCTGTTGAGTGATCAGTTTGTGAAAGTGTTGAACAGTGTAGAGTAGTTTTTGTTGAGTAAAGATACCGTGAAACTATTGTATGACGCAAAACAGCACTGTTTTTCACAGGACTAACTATGGCAATAAGACTGAGCCCAGCATTGTCCGTTTTAATCTCTATCTCGCTCATTCTGACCAGTCCAGTAAAATGTTCACCAGCTAAGGTAAGTTGATTGGTTAAACTATAAATCTATATTTATATAAAGATGGATTTAGGGGTCTCCCTCTCTCTCTACTCGTCTCTGCTCATCACTTACCACTGGTCGTAGAAAGACCAAACTTTAAGGATGAATAAAATACATTCCATGTATGTTCCAGTCAAATAAAACAAACTAATACGTTCTCTATGATTTTTTTAGTTTATTATTATTTCGGATACTTCTTTGCCTTTACCGCGGTCAAGTTTTTAAGTCTAACTGGGAGCCCATCACGCCGTGTTCTGATTGGTTGATCCAGCTCGGGGAAACTAGTTTGTTTTCAGGTGGTATTTAAAAAGTACACAGCTCGTTAAACTAAGGTGTGATGTGTTGTTGTTTTGAATTTCGGTGTATTGCGAATGCGTTTTTGTCTGAAATATTATCCTTGCAAACTTTTGCTTGGGTTTTTAGCTAGGGGTATATAAACTGTATTGAACGTTAAACAGGTGTCTACTCAGGTGTCTCATAGTGATAACAGTTTGCCATGTCACTAGACTGAGGAGAAGGAAAGTCCTATCATAGTCACGTTTGCTCACTCAATGCAAATCTTGTTCTCTGAAATCCATTTGTGCCTGTACTTGTGGTAGCTTATTATGTTCATGAAGAACAACAATTGCATAATTATCAGTGACTGTCTGATTGGACTGACACTGTTATTTTTCAAATTCCTCTGATATTTCATTTGGTTCCAGAATGTGGTCAGTATGAAGAAGGATGTGGGCGTGGTCGAGTTTGACTGGAGAGACAAAGGGGTCATCTCCCCTGTGTACAACCAAGGCATGCTCGGAGACGTCATGGATTACGTCATCACTGGTAAGATGGCCGGCAAGGAATGGAGAGCTTCCTCCACTGTTGTGGAGAGTTCTTGTACATGACATCAAAACAAAAATTTGTATAACGTAAAAGCACGAAACAAATTTTGGCAATTAAAGTAAAGCTAGGAAGCCGGCCTGGGATTTTCCCTATAGCTATTTCCACCACTCCTAAGTATTATAAAGCAGGCTACAATAAATAGTATTAGGAAGAAATGAATATGAACGATGTTAACTATGTATCCTAGTAAAAGTAGGACTGTGGTTCTTTGTTTCGTTAACAATTATCATATCAGCTTTTGTGTGTGTATGTAAGAGATGCTCTGTGTACGTTGAGGATTAGAAGTGTTAGGCTGGTCTAGATAATAAAAAGAAAAGTCAGTCACAGCATAGACACTATAAATGACGTGCTCTCATGATTAATACAGTTATGGCGAGATGACAATGGGCACGTTCTTCTAATTGGAAACTAAAAGAGCTACGATGAAACATCTTGATAGTTATTTGAGAGCTTGAGCATTAACGATGGCATCCCTAACCGTCGTAAGAATTATATTAACTCTGCATGTTAAACGCCCTTAAGGATGTATTCAGCACCGATGCACTAATGTAATTCTTATGATGGTAAGAAATCCCATCGTTAATGCACAAGCTCTCAAATAACCCTCACATGCTATATAGCTGGTTATATAGAGAGGAGCTTTTTCGTATCTCTGTTGCATTTTCAAAGTTCTTTAGGTACATAAAATTGACAAACTCAGTAGTTGTTTTTGTTTTTTTACCTGAGTCTTGCTTGGCTCATAAAAGTGACCCATTGAAAACATAAACATTTTCCATCATTTGAGAGCTTGCGCGTTAACGATGAGATCTTTACCATCGTAAGAAATACATCTGTGCATCGGTGCTAAATGCACCTTTAGAAACGTTCAACATGCAAACGTAATGTAATACCTGCGATGGTAATACGCAAGTCCTCAATTTGCAATGGTTAATGACGCTATCATACTGGGCATTACACATAAATTAAAGATATATTTAATCAAAATTTTCAAGCCTAATAGTCCTTCGTCAGGATTACAACTTTCTTCAATCTTCAAAAACGGATAATCACATGCTATCACATAACAGGCGAACAAACATCACAGAGCAATTCAGTTGAAATCGCTATGCCGCCATGTTTTGTTTTTTTTTTTGTAACTTCCACCAGAGGGCGTGGAGAGCCTACATGCCATAGAATCGCAAACATCAGTCACACTGCTGAGTGTACAGGAAACGGCCGCCTGCTGCAATGACGCTTCTCACCAAGCCAGTTTTGATTGTATCACCAGGATTGGGGGTTTGTGTACCCAGCAAGATTACAAGACTGGACACGGGTGTGGCAACACTACGTGTACACCTGTGGGAAAGGTGAATTCAAGGCTTAGTGTTTGCCTGTGATCCTTTTTCACCGACCATCAACGCGTCAAGGCTTGCAATGACCCATGATGACCAAGTATGGTCAGTCAAGGTTTAGCGTAATCTAAGGGGAGACACGACACTTTCCCAGAGGTTGTGATGCAGATAACATAGTGCACAATACTTTAAGCGCATTGGAGTTTCAGTGGAAAACTGCGCACATATTTACTGAATGGTGCATTTTCTCCCTTTAAAAGAGATAAGTTCTTCAAAATGTTATCTGTAGGCCTATTACAACATCTGGGGAAAGTATGGAGCCTCCCCATAAAATAAACACTGGGCCAAGAGGCTTGTGTCGTCATCAGAAATCGAATATACCAATCTACACCGGTCAATTAGATTATTCGGTACGGTTTTTTTTTTTTTAAACTTTGAATATCTCTGGGAGTTTTTGTTGTTAAGTAATGAAGAACGATGTGAATATGCCAGTAAAAGCCAATATTGCGAAAATATCAGTTAATCCAATTTCTAGATACTTAATCCCTTCAGTACGACACATTTTTCAAGTATTGATGGTCACCTATTTAGGCTCACTAGCCTACACGTAAATAGAATATCTGTAATTGGTGTTTGTTTGATATCAGATTTATGAAATGAGTAGTCATTTATCGTATTCTTGAGCCTCTGGCGAGCGAATACTGTAAATGTATATCGAAATTTCATGAATCTGATATCAAACAAGCACGAGTTTCAGGTCCGTTTTGTCATATAAATTCTAACTAATAAAAAAAACAACAATCTTTTAAAGGTGAAAAGGACTCTGAAATCGCCCTTACCCTGTTTGAGACACATCATCCACAACTGAATTGAATGAACCACACAGTTACGCGACACAAAGTAGACCCAAACAGCTGACAATCATCGATGAAACTTTAGACCACAGAAACACTGTGACATTTCAAGTACTTTAATTCAAATGTTTAACTCAGCTGCAACTGAAACGTGAAGAACGATGACAAGCGATAAGACGTACTGAAATCATTTTTTAAAAAAATCTAGACAGAGGGAAACCTCATGGCAGTGAAATAGTTTACAAAAGAAATGACGTCACATATTCATGACGTCACAAAAGAAATGACGTCACACATTCATAAGCCAAGGGGTTTCAGAGGCTTCCGATTCTTACGCAGGTTAAAGGTCAAATTTATATGTAACGTGTGACATACCAAAAAATCATTACACACTTTTATGTCATCGGAAATAGGCCCTGTTTATATGATAAGTTGTTTTAGTTACGATTTTTGCCACGTTTTAGCACGGCTACAGTGCGCCCCACTTACTGTAGGTGGGAATAGTTCATTACATAGGAAATTGGACTCAGGAGTAAATCGGATACGACATGGGAAACGAATATTGACAGCCTGCGTATTAACGATGGGATCTTTTATCATCGTAAAACTTGCATTAGTGCATCGGTGCTGAATGCATCCTCAGCTCTCTGAAGATGCAGGGTTAATGTAATACTTAGACCGGAAGAGTTCCCAGTGTTAATGCCCAGGCTCTCAACGACTTCTACCTCTGGCATGCATGTGCAACCACGCGCTGATTGGGCCACGGGGTTAGGTACGTCAATCGCGAGGAAGGGGCGTCACAGAAAGTTCATTTCTAACTTTCTATCATGTTTTTGGCAACTTACTGCGTAACAGGAAAATATACAGGTAGACTGAGCCAATATGAAACATGCCGATAAACTATAATATTTCTTTCTTAGGGGTTCCTCTGATTTCGTTTGTTTACTGGGGATGGGGAGAGAGGAAAGGGAAGGGGAGGGGGGCGATATCGGATTAACATTTTGTCCGAGGCCAGTTATAGGTCACAAACGTTTTGAAAAAATATCATGACTATTAAAATGTTAAACATGTTGTCACTTAAAACTATATACTGTTTTGACACAATATACATAGGTAACGCCACCCCCTTTCTGGTGCAGTGGGTATCTCCTCCCAACTCTCTCTGGCACAGTCTACAAACACTGATTTCTTTTTGTTCCTCTTCCCATTTCCTCTTCTAATTTATAAAATAACCACAATTCAGATTTTTCAAGAGCTAATTTTGACATTGGGCTTAATAACTGCAGCTAGGCTAGACCCTTCTTTATGTTTCTGCCACTACAAACTTTCAAACTGTTCCTTTGCATAGGTGGGATCCACAGGGCACATCCCTGCCGGAAGAGAGGATATTATGATGGAGATGATCCTGCAGACGCCCCTGATAGTTTTGGTAGACGCCAGCCAACGTTCATTTGAGGTACAAGATCAGTGTTTGTACTTGTACGAGATTGCACCTCTGTATTTTATTTTCTTCTCTTTCTTCATTGCACTGAGCAGTGCTTCGATGTTGGGCGGACTCTTCAGTTTTCACCCGAAAAAGCCATTGAATGCCCATGACATTGTACCTAATTGGTTAAAACCTTTCAGGTTGTGAAATAAACACACATGGATAAAGAGTCTTCGATCTGCATTCAGCTAATAACTATGTTAACATACGTATAGGGCATTTGATTTACATTCAGCGTATAACTATGTTAACATACGTACAGGGTACAGTATTTGATTTACATTCAGCTAATAACTATGTTAACATACGTACAGGGTATCTGATTTGCAATCAGCTAATTTAACATACGTACAGAGTATTTGATTTGCATTCAACTAATAACTATGTTACCATACAATCAGGGTATTCGATCTACATTCAGCTAATAACTATGTTAACATACATACAGGGTATTTGACCTACATTCAGCTAAAATAACTATGTTAACATACATACAGGGTATTTGACCTACATTCAGCTAATAACGTTTGCCGTCTCCTGACGAAGTCTGCCGGCCGAGAGAGTATATCTGAAATATCCTTACAGGGTCGGTCGCGCTGATGAAGACGGAGAATAGTTTAAGCCTGGAGATCTTTCTCATTCTGTTCACAGCCACAGATATAACATATCGTTACGCTCATTCCATATTTGCCTAAGTCATTTTTGGATGTTTTGAGAAATTGAGCGCTCTCAGCCTGTTGTTCAAAGCAAATCAGTTTGGGCAATGAGGCAGATGTGGTTTGGCTTTTAAAATTGGGATATAATAACAAGTCAAAGGACTACATTGCTTTAATAGGAAATAGAAGATAAATGGAAGATCAAAAATAATATCAACAACTCAAAAGACTTAGGCAAATTCGGAAATGAGAGTGGCGTTATGTTAGAAAAAACCCAAAAGTTAGAGATATATCCGTCAATACAATGGAATTTGAAGATCACATCTGGCAATCATATTGCTCAATATCTATTAGTTTGAGGAGGACTGCTCCGTGTTACGCATTATGTTAGCACAATTGGTCGTCATGCACACGATACAGTCCACCCCGCTTACTCGTAATCCAGATTTTTGGCGTAATCGCAACATTTTCTACATAACAAACCACTACACTTGTATATTTCCATATAAAGTAATCGCAACTCCTTTCCAACCCATTTTTCCATGCTCCCGAGGAATATTGTGATAAAACAGTTGATTGTATTATGAATATAGACTATATCCTTGCCCTCTCAATCGTTCTAAGATATACTCAGGCGGAATCTACTCCGATTCTCACTGCTCATCAACGATGCTGGATTTCGCCATGCAGCTGGTCGGATATGGATCTGACAATGGAACGGACTACTGGATCGTGAGAAACTCATGGGGTAAGTTTAAAATGTGCTCACGACGTCCCCGCCAGCACATCAATGGATCCCTCTCAAGGGTACGGGGTGCGTTTGTTTTTTGTTTTTTTTATCCCTGTGGCAGCACAAAGGGATGGTCCTTTTATTCCGAGGGCGGTCCTAAGCATAGGAAATAGCAGTTTCTAGGCACGCCAAAATGGCTGCGACTAATCCGGAAGAGCTAGAAAATAATGCAGTTACTTGCGAGTGGTATTTGTCATACTTTTATCTTTGCTAAATTAATTAGAATACAAATCACCCTGATTCTTGCCGCATCCTCCTCAGACACCAGGCAACTGATAGAAAGTTCTAACAAATTTGAACCATAGGTAGTTCCGCCATTTGCCGAGCTCCAATATCCGGTGCACCGTACAGATTCCAATTTCCTATTTAATCTCTAGAAGCTGCGCACACCCCCCCTCCCGTTGCAAATAAACGTACAGTCATTTTCACAATCACCACTATGATCGCCATCACCACTACCACCAACAACCGCCACGGCATTACGACTACTACTGCTACCTAACTACACTATCATTTCCACCATACTGTCAGCTTTGCTGCCACCACCACTATTGTAACAATCACCACCGTCACCAACCCTAGCATTACCACTACTACTGCTACCTAATTCCATCATCATTCCACCACACTATCATCTTTACTATCATCACAACGATAACCATAATCACCATAGCCTGGCATCACCACTAATACTTCTGCTACTCAGTCCCATCACAACCACAACCAGACAATCATCTTCGTTACCACCAATATCACCACTGCCATCACTACCATCATCAGCAGCACCATCACCATCTCTGTATCCATTGCCAGGTGTTTACTGGGGTGAGGAAGGGTACATGAGGATAGTACGAGGCAAGAACATGTGTGGCCTGGCGACAGCAGCCATGTACCCTATCGGCTATGAGCGCTACTACTAGTTTCTCTGGCCTTTCACCAGGATGACCCAAGAGGGGGACAACTCTTGAAAGACGATTCATGTCCCCTTGCTTGTTTAAAAAAATCCAAGTCAACCACTTTCAAGGAGGAAGATAAAATGAAAGACTTCGATAACTTAGCTATTTCATTTCTGCCGTCATTACTGTAAATCAAATTCTAATGCAGTCTGATCCAGTGAACTCGAATTTTTGACCCACCAGTCCTAAATTTTTAATTCGTGAAGAGTTCAAATTCATTCTTAAAATTTGATATTTAACAAAATTGGTTAGGGATTTAATCATTACAACAAGTAAGCAGATATTCCAAGTAAATGTGTTTCAAGATGGTAAAGGCCTTGGGTAAAAATTGAGAGCTTGGGCATTAAAGGTGCGATCTCTTACCATGGTAAGAATTACATTGCTGCACTGGTGCTGAAAGCATCCTTGCCAGCGGTCAACATGCAGAGTTAATGTGATTCTCAGATGGTAAGAAATCCCATTGTTAATGCACAACTTCTCTATTGTCGCCGACAGATTATACGGAAATTTCTTTTAAAACAAATTTGCGAGTTTAAATTTATCACATATTAATCATTCATTGACGTTGATGTGAAACAGTCATGTCTGCTTCAAAATTAAGCTACATTAATATGCTTTTACACTGCTCAGTGGTAGTTTAGTTTTTTTCCCTGTGAAAGTCCCTTTTGTAAAATAGCCTATTCTTGGTGAGATAAACTGTTGAATTCGCATCTTCCTAATCTCAGAGAAAAGGATTTCTACAAGAATGAACTATTACAGTGGCATTGTTGAGCGTGAATGCTTTAGCAAACTAATGCAAACAAGTTGAACAAATTTGCTGGAGAGAGTAATTGCAAAAATAGTTTGATGAAAGAATGTTTGTAACAAGAGAATGTGAAATATGTTGAACAATTATTAAAGTATAATTACATGAGCTTTTATTTTTGTGCTTAAACAAATACACAACTACCTCTCCAAACATATTGCTGTCTGTCTGTCTGTCTGTCTGTCTGTCTGTCTGTCTGTCTGTCTGTCTGTCTGCCTGCCTGCCTGCCTGCCAGTCTGTCTGCCTGCCTGTCTGTCTGTCTGTCTGTCAGTCTGTCTGTCACGCTGTCTCTCTTTCTCTTTGTCTCTCCCTCTGTCTTTCCAAAATTTACTTCCCACCAAGCTGGAGTGCAAAATAGAAATTTGCTTCCATCCATTCCTCATGGCTCTCATGATATTTTACAAAATCTCCCATTTCCTCTCTACTCACTTGATTGTGTTATACTCCAGTCATAAGACTGACGGCCCAAGCATATTAATCTTATACCTCAAAATATAATGTAGCCCTGTGGTTTTCAATCATATGAACATTACAGCCAAATTGTCTCTTTGAACCTTCAAATGTAATTTAGTCATATAGTTTTCAGTCACATGAACATCACAGCTAAATTGTCTCTTTGAAACTTAAAATGTAATTTAGCCATCTGATTTTCAGTCACATGGACATTACAGCTAAATATCTCTTTAAACCTTAAAATGTAGTTTTGCCATATGATTTTTAGTCACATAAACATCACAGCCAAACTGTCTCTTTGAACCTGAAAATGTAATTTAGCCATCTGGTTTTTTGTCACATGAACATCACAACAAGATGTACTTTTTATCGTACACGTTACTTTCTCATATTTTTCAGTCAGACCAACCACCTGTTTTGACTTGTGATCGATATCAACAAAAGAGGGGCCACCCTGATAAGTGTAGCACGGTCAAGAGTGAGAAAACGTTCTGGAAATTAAAGCCGTTGGTAAATTTTAAGAAGTCTCGACAACAGCGATAAGTCAATAGATCAAAATGAATACTCACGTTGACGACATGTATTGAAAATAATTACTTTTCGATAACGTCGAAAACACAGCCCTCTTGACTGTTAGAAGTGGCAGGAAATGTCAGTTGCTGTTCATACAATAAACTCATTTACAGCAGTCTTGCACGGAACGAGACCCTACATAATACTATTTAGAATAATTTGATATTATTCCCTTTTACTTAATTCCTCTACATTCAAGAAAGGAAACAACGAATACTGTACTTCTGCATTGGTTTTCTGTTCTTCTCTCATTTCTGCATGCTAAAAATTGGTCTCGCTTTCAACAAGACCTAGGATACAACTGCTAATTTTCTTTAGTCCTAATGATTCCCTGATGTCAAAGATCCACTGCAATATAGTTTACAAAGTCTTTTTCACTGCCCTAACTTGCTGACTTGAGACACCATCTCCCTCCAACCTAGACTTGCACAAGACACTGTAATGTACCCACTCTTCTCAACAACTAAAACAGTTCTCCAGACATCACTTCATGGCAATGAGCAGAAAAGCTAGAGCCCAGATGAAGCTGGATCAACAAAACAGCAGCACCACAGCAGCAGCAGCAGCAGCAGCAGCAGCAGCAGCAGCAGCAGCAGCAGCAGCAGCAATAAAGGCAGCAGCAGTGGAGAGCAGGTTTTTTTTTTGTGACAGTGGGTAGACTCACATGGATGGATTCTGAGACACATGAATGAAATGCATTATTGTTGTTATTGTTGTTGTTGATGTTCTTGTTCCTGCTGTTGCTGCTGCTGCTGTCGCAGTTGCAGTTGTTATTGGTTGTGGTGGTGGTTACAGCTAATGCTAGCATTTATATCAGATCGCATCCCAATGCAAATGTAGGCCTAATAAGCCATTTCTCCTATCAGTCTGACGGAAAAGAAGTCACCGTATTATCTGCAACAACGGTCTTCATTTGCTTTTTCAAGTCCTGCTGGATAGAGAAATCATGTCAACTACGTGTCAATCATAATCACCCTACATAATTATGTGTTATGCTTGGTCATGGTGTCATATCAAAAAGCAGCTTCACAGTGTCTGCACGTACTAACCAGTTCGGATAACGATAGCAAGTTTGCTTCTTTTCTACCTTTACACTGTATATTGTTAATGCTGTGTGTTTTATAGAGAGGACTGTTTTCACGCACTTTACTTTAGAAACTCCATAGAAAGTAGGCTAGCAGTGGTGCATCACATATATATGATATATATATTTGCACACACACACACACACACACACACACACAGAGTCAGCATATGTCACACATACATGTACTATTGAAGTATACATAATATCGAACTCTACAAACTGAATAATTAAATTGTAGAACTATAATGAATTCGTACATGTGAAATAAAAAGATAGACTTGTTAGTCTAAATGAATAATAGGTATAAGATCCCACTATATGTACATATATAATACTATATCCAGAGAATGTCTATTTCTTGTTTTAAATGAGTACGGACCGCTCTCTTCACTGGATGTACAGAAGAAAACTGCACTGCATATATTAATATATCAATATAGTTCTGTGTGTTACTAAAATATAGTTTTCACTGGCTAAATATTACAGTACCTACATAGCACTAAAAAGTAGGCCTGCAGTACAAAATACATCTACTCAAAGGAAACTTTATTCCGGTGTCGGTCGGTACAAACCAAACTTGAGCAGAATGGGTAAATGTATTCTCAGAGGGTTGTCTTTAGGAAGAATTAACTTAACTGAATGAAGTTCAGAAACTTAATATGACTCTGCACAGTACAGGCTCTACACATAACGTTTCGGAACTTTTACAATGAATTTATTAAAACTAATCATAATCAAACTTTCGTGTATAAACACATCTTCAGGACTGACAAATTTAAGTAAGACACACCCAAAGGAATACAAGTAAACAGAAGTCCGAAGCCTATTAGGAAGAGAAATATAATTTGAATGAAGCTTTAACCATCCCGTCGTGTAGGAAATAGCCAGAATTAATTGGCCTGTGTTTTTTTTCTCGAGTGAAACTTTGTAAATGCAGCTTGTTTGTAGTAAAACATGTAAACTTAAAATAATTGGGAGTTTGTGCATTAACGATGGGATCTTTACCATCGTGAGAATTACATCAGTGCCTGAAGTCTCCCTTAGTAACGTTCAACATGCAGAGTTAATGAAGTTCTTACGATGGTAAACAATTTCATCGTTACTGTGCAAGTTCTCAAATTACTTTTATCCAAGTCTTCTAATTTGAAAGCACATGCAGTAACACTTTAAGCACTTTAACAAGCTGATATATTTAATCTGTAAATGCTACAAGTTTCGTTAACCTATGTAGTATACTTTTATCACAGCAAAAAAAAAAAGATGTCAAAAGAGTCGTGCAGGATCAATTTGTCAGACGCACATCATAAACAAGCTATTGTATGACATGTTTTTAATTTTTTGGATGTAACATAACCACAGCAGCTAAATGTTTGAAATTTGCAGCTTTAGCAGATTGTAAATATCTACTAATTTGTGTAAGATTTAATCTGCACAAGACTTGAATTACTGAAGTTTTAAACTTTAAAATCAAGTAGACATTTTAGAGGGGGGGAGGNNNGGGGGGGGGTGCGTACCGATATAGGACCCAATGATCCCAACACCTCAGCAAGAAAACGAATAATGTTGATTTCCGGAGTACACCACTTGGCAATTGGGGAAGTCCTGGTGTTTATGATATGACATAATATGGCATCACTATTTTTACAGGAGTAATGATGGAGATGTTACCGAGCCCAGCACTGGCCATTCTGTTCTCCATTATCTCACTCTCTATAATGAGTACAGCGCGATGTTCACCAGCCAAAGTGAGTTCATCGACCACACAATAACGTGGTAAATTGGGAACAGGAATGGCGTTGATACATTGGCATAGTTAAGGCAAAAGCCTTTGCGGCAATGAAGAGGAAAAAGGGNGGGGGGGGGGGGGCGTTGGGGCGGAGAGATGGAGTATCCATCCAGATCTGTGCCCTGAGGGGTGCGTTCACTGAAAGTTGTTGCCTCTCATGACTGCTTTTCGTCATTGTCTGAGTACTGCCCTCCTCGTCAGCCACTGTGTACACTCAGACCTGTCGCCCATCTCACAAAGGGGCGTATCGTTCTCTTTGTAGTTTATACGGTACGTCCCTTTGTGAGATGGACGACGAGACGCATTCATTCCTCCCTACTATTTTCTTTGCTACGTTATTGGATGGTGCCAGCAGGGGAAGGNGGGGGGGGGGGGGGGGTTGTAAAGGGGAAGGAGAAGACCACCGTTTTACATTTCAGCAAGAATTTTTTAGGAAAAGATCAAAGGAACTGTCTCCTCGGGCGGCGACTTCAAGGTAAGCCCATCGGCGTCATGCCATTCATGTGTCCTGTGAATTACATCCCAAGGGTACTGCAATCTCCAGGAGTTGCAGTATTGTGAAGGGAGAATATCTACACTGTTTTTATACTGAAAGTTTTATTTTCATCGACATTTTCCTCGCTCCACCAGTCTGTAAAATGAACACCTGGTTATCAGTTAGTAAAATATATCCTCAGAATGCTAATGATCAGAGCCTGTAAATGGCAGTTACACTGATTGTTCCCGTATCACTACTGAGTGATATGGCCTGTCAGAGTTATAAAAATGTGAAATTGCGTTGATGGGCATTCGCCAGGATATAAGACCAATAAACTTAATTATTCTTATTATTTCATTCTACCTCCCCTCCTCCATCCCCAAAATAGATTTTTTTGTCTAGAATTCGTCATGTAAGCTCTATCATAGATTTATATCGAAAATGGAACCAGAGTTATATTCAAAACTAACATCAACAACAAATTCCTGTGTAGATCTAAACCCGTACAATATACATTTAGCCAGTCCAGTATTTATTATTCACTGAGATTAATTTTCAGCTGCAGCAATATTAAGTTACCACCACTAGTCACTGATTGGCCTGAAATTGTCAAATGTTCCTGATTGTGTGTTCCTGAATTTTTTGCTTACTGTGTCATGCTATACATATTATTCCTTTTAAAAGGACTGATCATTGTTATTGTTACTGTCATTGTCACTGCTCTTAGACTGTGACCTACCAAAAGAAGAACGTGGGCGTGGTCGAGTTTGACTGGAGGTCTAAAGGAGTCATCTCTAATGTCTCTGACGAAGGCCAGACCGGATACATCGTGGATTACGTCATCACTGGTATGTCACGGTAGTTTATGCCATTTTGTCCATGGTTGGTAGAGTAGTAGCAGGCATGTTTTTGATAATACATTACACTCTATCAGCACTCTACGTGCTTTTAGCAAATAGATCTATACAAACTGTACTATTAACGTACTCTAAAGATTTTACGATATTCCTTATCTAGTTTCTAGTTTCAAGTTTCAAGTTTCTTTATTTAGGGGAAAGCCATCCATATACAATATAATGTCACATCAATACAAAGAATGAATGAAAAAAAAAAGAACAACCATATATTTTATGTACAACTGTATCTTACATTTAGTCATTGACATCTCTGCCTCTTCCTCTCTTTCTCTGTCTCATTATCTCTGTCCCTCTCTCCCACTAACTTTCCCTCTCCCATATCAAAATGTTCCACACATATATATACACGTACACAAATGTGACTGCATTCTATCATTTAAAGAGACGTATATCTAGATTTGACTTCAAACTGTAAATGTTTTTAAGCTCCCTCAACCACTGAGGGAAATACTTCCATTGTTTTTGACCCAATAAACCAGAGTAACCTTTCATGAAATAATTCAGACGTTTGAGTATTCTCTATCTTTGAAAATCTACCTCCAATCGGAGCAGGTTGGATGGAGTATAAGGGGTCAGTGGCTCTGTGATTCAAGCTGGCGCACCACTATTCAAACATCTAGGACAGATTGTGGCAAATTTGTATAAAGTTTGCTGTTTAACAGTCCGTTAGTGCAAGGAATGCATACGACGTGACGCAGATTCATGTCGCCTTTTCTTCAAAACTAATCTTGTAACATTGTTTCGAGAGGTTTGAAGGTTGTGTGTGTGTGTTTTTTTTTTCTTTTCAAACATCAGCCATTGAGATTCCAATAGTTCCATTTGGACAATACAAGGGTTAAGGTGTAGCTCGGCTCTCAGTGAAAATAATATAATCTAGATCACCTCTGTACCACCGTATTTTTCAACAGAGGGTGTGGAAAGCTTACACGCCATTGACACGCAGACGCCGGTCACTCTCCTGAGCAGACAGGAAGTAGCTGATTGCTGTGACAACCCTTTCACCCACCAGGCCATGTACAATGGCTTTGACTGCATCGTCAAAATTGGCGGGTTGTGTACCAAGACGGGATATCAGGCGGGGCACGGCTGTGCCAACAACACATGCCAAGCTGTGGGAAAAGTGAGTTTAATGCTTCTGAGCATGACATCTGTAACTTTGCTCAGCAGAGTTGCAAGTTTACCTTCAAGGGACAAGGTTAAATGTTTGCTTCACCAGTTTAATAAAATAAAATCACATTATTTTTTTTCTTTCTAACCCGCGTACATTTTCTGTCTGCCTGATCATATCTGACAAAAACACCGCTGGAATGTCGGGATTATCTCTCTCTGTACGCCACCATTACTTGTGCTATGTGATGTCATAAAGCCAGAAAAGCTGACAGACGATTGGTATGGACGCATGCGCAAACCGTCTGGGCCTATCATCTATTAGCCTATCTCGCGTTTTGACGTCTCGCCGGACGAGTAATGGCAGCACGCGCAGGATGAAAATCCCGACATTCCAATGTGTTTTCTCACAAGCTGTTGGACGGAAGAAAAAAATATACCTCTTTAAAATTCTATAAAAAAAATAATCTGGACTTTTAAAGCTGTGAAGTAAATAATTAACCTGGTTCCTTTAAGATTCATCGAGTATCCCAGTGATAAAATCCAAAAAAGTATTTCAGATTTACTGGCCAAAACCTTTGTCATCTTAGCAAGTAAGTGCAAGAAAGTGACATCTAAAAACTGTAACGTTAACTAAGCTAAGTCTTAATTCGAAAGCACCATACAAAATAACACAATTAAATAAAATGAATTTTATATTTGAATTTAGCATCCAAAAAGTTACAAAGTAACAGAGCAATTTTGAAGATCAGTGTAAGCAAACAGTAAGAAATTAAGCTCCATATTATTATAATCCACCAATAGATAAATCAACGGTTTTCCCCATTTTTGTACTGGAATGTAAAATCATAAAATTTCTAACTGAATTGCAAAGTCTCTCTCTACATTATTGTACATCACCTCCTTCCTGACATGCGTAATAAAACTTAAAATTAGTTGAAACTTTGAAAAGTTTTAGTAATTTTTGTCTGACGAAAAATTTCACATTTAAAAATGAAACATGCAGCGTCGTGACAATAAAGACAAGGAAAAGCTAGTCTGCAAGATTTTCAAGGCACTCTTAACACTGAAACCACTCAGAAATAGTTTATCTATAAATTCAAAGTAAGGAAAGAAAAACTGTTTTCGTTCCGAAATCGGAAATCGACTAAACAGTATTCCCACTGGATCCAGCACTTCACGTCATTCGCGAGAACATTTTTCTGTCGATTATTTTGCACTTTTAATCGAATGAAACTGATTTTATTACGTCTGCCACGGCTCGACACAATTTTGATTCGACTTCTGTCAATGGGTGTCATACAGTGTCGTCAACTGTGGATTTATATGTGAGTTGTGTCCTCATGTTCACAGCTTTATTATACTTTTCTTGTACTTTAGCTTATCATAAACTTGTGAAGCTTGTTAAATTAGTTGTAAAATATCTTCATATGTCACAGTTGAACTCTCTAAGACCCAAGAGTGAACATACTGTTAGAAAATGTATTTTTATAAGTACTTAGTAACGAGTGCACATGGCTTTGTTTAATACAATCAAACGTTTAAAAATCTAAGCACATTTATCATTCTATGGTCACAGAGGCCATATTATATGAGTAGAGTATGCTGGTTCTTTGAGGACTACCTTTTATCATAATTAAATATATTCTCCAAACTCATGTGCCAAATATGGATCAGCAGGCCCTACAGGGTTAAAGCGATGTGAGGTGTCAGTTCCGGCGGAACCACGCCGTTAACACATTATTTTATTCGCTCACCCTTTTCATGCATGTAGGTCGGATCCACCGGGTACATTCCGGCTGGCAGAGAGGACATAATGATGGAAGTGATACTGCAGACGCCTCTGATAGTCTTGCTTGATGCCAGCCGACCTTCGTTCGAGGTAGGCAACCATCTTGGTTTGAGCATTAAAACCTTTTATCAATCACCCACCTTAGAAACGTATTTTGCCGAACCTTTCTTGGTTAGCCTATCCTGTATTACTATCAAGCAATCCTGAGTGTCCTTGTATTTAAATTAAGTGGTCTCAGTCAAGTAAAGTAATGTCGCCAGAACTGGTGTTTTAGGAGCCAAACACCAGATTTTTGGCTCTTTTAAAAAAGCCCTTGGCCCCCCCCCCCCCCNAAAATAAAAAAATATGACTGGTTCTTTGGCTCTCTTTTGCCTCCAACAGACTTTATTTAGGCTAAAATATACTAATTTCCTATACACAAAGTACTCATACCTCTGTTAAACGGGTGCTTCGAGTAACTAGGCTTCTATTTTAATTGCCCAGTGAACGCAATTCAAAGAGCGATCTCTGTTTCCATTTAACGATCATTTCTTATTGTGTTGCCCCAGTGTATGTGGAAAGGCTTATGATAATTATAATACCCACTTACATTCAGCATGAAGACAATTCGTAGTAAATTTCTTGTCTCATGTCAAATCCTGACCCCATTAGCAGCTTTCTGGAATTCATGGACAAAGTGGACATTAAAAGAACTTGTGGTTATCCCTTAATTTTTTTATTATAATATAGAATGTACAGTATTCTGTTGCTGGAACATGTTCAGATTAAGTGATAGTTTCTGTTAAGTGGGTTGTGATCAAGTAGACTCTATTGATTTGTATTTATCAAATGCTTTTTCTTGACATCATTGAACAATTCTTATGTCCTTCATAAAAGGCTAACGTTTGTAGCACGGTCAGTGATTTGTGAATATTGTTTACTGCCTTATGTTACACTATGCAAAGTTGCATGACAGTTGCAAGGACCCGACTCCGACTCTTTTTCATAAAAGTGCAAACGTCTTGTCCTTCTAATAAAATTTAAACAGTTCTGACTATTTCATTAAAACTGCCAGCCTCTGACTCTATTCATGGAAGAGAAAAGGTCTGAACTTATTCATGAAAGTTCTGGGTCTATTCACTAAAGGTGGCAGACTCTGGCCCTATTCATAAAATTTGCAAGACTCTGGGTCTGTTCATGAGAAAGGCAAGATTCTGGCTCTAATCGTTAAAGTTTTGAGGCTCTGACCCTAATTATTAAACCTGCTAAGCTCTGGTCCTATTCATGAAAGTTGCAAGACTCTGGATCTATTCATTAACGTTGTTATGCTTGGCTGTATTCACTGAAGTTGGATCTATTCATTAAAGTTGCTATGCTTGGCTGCATTCACTGAAGTTGGATCTATTCATTAAAGTTGCTATGTTTGGCGGAATTCACTGAAGTTGGATCTATTCATTTAAATTGCTATGTTTGGTTGTATTCACTGAAATTGGATCCATTCATTAAAGTTGCTATGCTTGGCTGTATTCACTGATGTTGGATCTATTCATTTAAATCGCTATGTTTGGCTGAATTCACTGAAGTTGGATCTATTCATTTAAATTGCTATGTTTGGTTGTATTCACTGAAGTTGGATCTATTCATTAAAGTTGCTATGCTTGGCTGTATTCACTGAAGTTGGATCTATTCATTAAAGTTGCCATGCTTGGCTGTATTCACTGAAGTTGGAAATATTCATTAAAGTTGCTATGCTTGGCTGTATTCACTGAAGTTGGATCTATTCATGAAGGTTGCTATGTTTGGCTGTTTTCACTGAAGTTGGATCTATTCATTAAAGTTGCTATGCTTGACTGTATTCACTGAAGTTGGATCTATTCATGAAAGTTGCTATGTTTGGTTGTATTCACTGAAGTTGGATCTAGTCATTAAAATTGCTATGCTTTGGTCGTATTCACTTATGTTGCGAGGCTCTGAAGCCATGTGTTGAAGTTGCCAAACTCAGGCCCTATTCATGAAAGTTGCAAGGCTCTCACTGTATTCATTAACGTTGCGAGGTTGTGGCCCTATATATGGAAATGGCATTGTCCTGGTTCTGTTCATTAGAGCTGCGAGGCTCTGAAGCTGTGCATGAAGATTACCAAGCTCTGGTCCTATTTATGAAAGTTGCGATAGTCTGACCTATTTCTTCCACCTTCTTTTGGAAACTTGTTAACACATAATCCATCCCACCTTCATCAGGAATACACCAGTGGAATCTATTCTGATCCTAATTGCTCCACCCAATATCTGGACCACGCCATGCAGCTCATTGGATACGGATCTGAGAACGGAGTGGATTACTGGATAATGAAAAACACATGGGGTCAGTTAATCAGTGATCATGCAAACATCTTCACTCTAATATCATTGGTGCTTTTTCTAACATTATAACCATCATAACTGTTTTTGTTATTTTGGTCATCTTCATCACTACCATCAGTGCTCCTTCAAACAGCTATACCATCATAACCACTTTATTTTCGCATCAGCATTGTTTTCAGTTGTCATGGTAATATCAGTACTATTATCTAGACTTTAAACTAAGTTTAATTCATGTTTCATGCTTGTGAAATTATTGAGGCATGCAGCACATTCCCGTATCTGCTCCAGTTCCTCTTGCAGGGGCCACCAAATAGTTGATTCTACTTTTACACCAAATCTACGAACTTTACGTTCCGCATGCACGCACACTAGCACCAGAGCTATCAAAGCCACATTCCCCACCACTGCTACCCGGATCACATTACTACCATTCTTGCCATCAGTCTCATAACCACCACCACCACTACCACCACTTTTACACTGAACCATCATCATCATCATCATCTACCAACATCACTTCTACAGCCACCATCTCTATATCTCTCCTCAGGTGTCAACTGGGGTGAGGAAGGTTACATGAGGATGGTACGAGGCAAGAATATGTGTGGCATTGCGACTTCGGCATTTTACCCCATCAGTTATGAGCACAAGTCTCTCTAGACTTTCACGAAGATTGGATCGAGAGGAGATTAACGTGTGATACCGCCCAGTTTATTAAAGATGACCCACATTCGATCACGTTCTAGGTGGAAGATGAACTGAGTGAGATTTCAGGCTTAGAAAGCGGTTCCAAAGAGTTTCTGCTATGAAATATTTAATATAAATCTTAATATACAGTGTCGTAATCAGCAGATTACGATATTGGTTTCAAGAGATGAAATAACCTATGAATTGGTCACTTTGTAACACTATATTTCTTAACGGCCAGTGAAAACAACAACAACAACAACAACAACAACAACAACAACAACAACAGCAGCAGCAGCAGCAACAATAACAACAACAACAACAAAACAACAGCAACAACAATAACAACAACAACAACGACAGCGACCAAAAAAATGCTTCTTGTCAAATCTGTAGATGTTCAAAGTGTGTGCTTCCCTAAAATTATGTTCTGTATGAATGTATAATATGAAGACTTTTGAGTAGTTTTATAATTTTTTTCATATACGAGGTTGTGATCCTATTGTAAAATAATAGACTATCTAACATCTAGTGTAATAATTAGACTCTTACGCAATAACGAAAGTGATTTCTAACCATCGTAATAATTACTGTAATTCTGTATGTTGAACGCTACATACTCAGCACCGCCTCACTAATGTAAATTCTTACGATGGTAAGAGATTTCATAGTTACTGCGCAAACTCTCAATTCTGTCCCAAATTACCTTTCCTTTCTGGAACCACAAGCTTAGAGTATTATAACGACATGTCTTAAGCAGGTTTTCCTTGGTTGACCAAATGCCTCCTTGTGTTTGAATAAAAGAGTCTAAAACAATGCTTGCAAGCAAGAGTTAAGAGTGCCTTCAGTAAGTGAATCTGTGATGTCTACTGAAGTAATGTCATTAAAGTATCATGTACTGCTCGAAAACTGCGTTGTGTTTCACTGTCTGTGGGATTCACACAAACAAAAATACACGAACTCTTTTCCTCTACTCTCTTACCCTCTCTTGCTCTATCTCCGACTTTCTATTGCAACATGCCCAATAAAGATGGCACAAAAGAAAAATACTGGCCATAATATAGTGTGAGCAGTTGAGAGGTGTATCACGCACACATGGGAGTTAGGGAACAATATTCAGGCTGTAGGTTTGAACTGCTGTGAAGGTAGCACCTCTGCGGTGTAGTGATTCAGACTTGCAAGCCGAGAGACCCAGGGTCCGATTCCCCGTAGGGACAGGAAATTATCCAGTATTAGGTGTTTATCGACCTATCTTCTCAAAATTGATCTTTCACAATAATTTGGTAAAATATAACGTATAAATAGCCTCCAGATATTATCAGACATCGGTTATAACAGGCTCACTAGATCTAGACTATACTTTGCTCAAATTTCTGACATCCTGTACAGCACTATGTATCTCACATGATTTGAAACCCATTGCAAAAGAAAGAGGATGTAAAATTAAAGAACAAAACACGTTTCGGTGGAGATGGGGGTAAGATCAGATGATATCTATCATTATTTCAGTGATAATCGCCTACATTCAAGTTCGGATTAAGGGAAATGTGAGTAAAATATTTTCTTAGGGCGTATCTAACCTGACAGTGGCAAATATGGAACCTCCTGATTCTAGATTCAACATCGCATTTGATCTTCATATTATGGTAGAGCTACCATACAGGGAGACATGAAATAAGAAAGAAAGAAAGAAAGAAAGAAAGAAAGAAAGAAAGAAAGCAAGAAAGAAAGAAAGAAAGAAAGAAGAAAACAAAAAAAGAAAATCAGACAAGCAAGCATACAAACAAACAAATAAAAACATCGACTCCTTCGTTTGCAACAGTAATCTTCGCGATGTGGGGCATGAAGATAATACATTTTAACACTCTCACGCAACTATTAAAAGGAAACAACGGACGGCGCTTTGCAATTATCGTAGCCAAAATAGTCTTAAAAGAAAGGAGGACATAAAGTATGAAATTTTGAAAAGAATGCCGAAGTTGATTATGCCAGATTCGCAATATATACAAGAAGAAGGAAACTATATTTTGCTTAGGTTATAAAAGCATTATAATATAAGCATCCAAAATCAAAATCAATATAATTATTTTAGTATTATTAATTTAATTAAAAATTAACATAGGGCACCAACATTATCATATTTAATTCTGGCTTCATGTTGTACCAACTACGTGCAGTTGAATGAGATTTCCAGGGTATCCGCAGCGCTGCTTAAGCCACAATATCCTGTGTTTAAATGCATTTCTTAAGAGCTCTCAATTTTACCAAAAAAAAATGTGTGTGTGTGTGTGTGTGTGTGTGTGTGTGTGTGTGTGGGTGTGTGTGTTTGTGTGTGTGTGTGTGCTTGAGTGTGGTGAGAGAGATAATGAGGGTGAGAGAGAGAGACACAGAGATATGTAGACAGATAGAGAGAGAGGTAAGAGAAAAAGAGAGGGATAGAGAGAAAAATAATCCTGTATATTCTGTTAGTATGTCCACGATCTCACATGATACACTATAGAATATGTGATCGAAGGTGAAGCAACCCACTATAATCCCTGCCACTATGACCTAATAACCAATGAACCCTGGCGCGTGAAAACGGTCATATGCTCTTCATTGTTTTAAATCATACGACTATCACATTGTATTTGTGCATTTACCTGTGCAACGTGTTCTGGTTTTTTTTTAAAATTATTGGCTCAAGGCCTTATAAACTTCTGAACTAAACTGAATTGAACTGAACTCTAATGATCCACTACAGGATACAAATTATTACTGAACATGTTAAGGCGGCATCACTATGGAGATCTGCTACTCTCACCCGGCTGATGGAAGCTCTTTGATCATCAACGACATATCATTCTTTGTTTTTTTTGTGTGTTAGATCTGGACTAATATCTCCACTCTCTACCCTGGATCGTTGGCTATGATTCTGCTTTAGCTATGGTTCCGCTTAACTCGTCCACTTCTCTTCCTAGTGGGTAAAAGGGCGTAAGAGACTTATGCCCCCTATTC